>JACEGR010002675.1:0-122419 GCA_014170235.1 Listronotus bonariensis | reverse complement strand
GCTCTTAAATTTTTACCGCAACCCTGTATATTTTTGTAAATTGACTCCAATTTTTTAATTACCCTGTATAATAATATGACAGTATTAGTTTCTGCATATGCAGAGCATGGGTACCCTACTAAATTATATACAATAACAAACTACAAATTTTTGCAGTAAGACTGATACGATTTTTGTCCCGAAATCCCTATCTCTTAACGCACTGTGCACCAGTATAAATTTGTGTAAACGATATTACCTACGCACTTTACACACTTTGTTTTTACTAAACTAAACATTTTTTCTGCTTTTAATACCAAGAGAAAAATTGGACTTCCATGTCATTGTACAGTTAAAAACAGTTGAAATTCAATAATAACATAAAAAAATATGTATCTCATTTAAATTTAAAAACTTTAAATTTATTTCTGCAAAACTGAAAATCTGACAATATCGCCGATATCAACACTGAATACAGAGAGTATGGTTTTACTCTGGAGTACCAAATTTCGTCCAGTTTGGTTTAAAATTATCTTAGCGTTTTTAGATTTCTTGAACACATGTATATTTTTTCTTATTGTAAATGGTCCAAGATGTACAGGGTAATATTCTACTAAAGAAATACTTACACTATCATATACCCAAACCAGCACGGTAACCATCTTAAACGAAAAATCATTTGTCTCAACAAGAAACGAGGCATCCACAAACATTAGTTTACTGTAAGAATATAATTCGACAATTTCTGGATTAGCAAACACAACAGCTTTTGTTCCGTCATCTGCTTCAAATTTACCCTAAAAATATAATTTTGGTATGGTTACCATGGGTATCAACGTTAAATTTAATTTATTCTTTAATTTGTTAATATTTATGATATGCTTCTATGTCATTTGCTAAAATGGTATAACTGGTAATATAAATATTATACAGGGTGTCCAAAAAGGTGAGGTCATAGTGATAGAGTCAGACATTCAATCAAAGTCGCACGCAACTGCATTTACACAGGCAATTTTAGCCGTACGCATGGATAAAATTAACCCGTGTAAATCCCGCATTAAGGAGATATTGAGCCTCAAAGTTGCAAAAAAACCATTTTAATTATAATTTTAAAACTGTTGCCGCAGTACCAATGATATTGGGACAAATAAATAACTTTATAATAAATGCTTTTTTCTTGAGGTAAACGGCAGTTCAGTAAGTCGGGATTATACATGGTAAGATATTTTTTTCATTTTATGTATACATTTTTGACACAGGTGACAAATTTAAAATTTTGCTTTGACCGTTTGATTCCTTCATCTTTTTCTAAAAAAAAGTATACTTTATTTAAATCTATATCTTGAGCGGTTTTTCATACAATCACATTTTAAATCCAGACATACCAGCAATGTTGTATGTAATAAAAATATCCATTTTTTTAAAGCAAATCATTAAAATGTGGTAAAATTATTAAAAATGGTGTTATTAAACTTAGCCTATTAAACTTTATAATATAAATGAAAAACTTTTTTTATAGATTTACCATATTTTAATAATTTTCTAAAAAAAATATTACCTACAAAATGCTGGTATGTCTGGATTTAATATTTGATTTTATGAAAACCGGTGCAAGATATCGATTCAAAGAAGATGTAGGTTTTTGTACCTAAATTAAAAGGAATTAAACGGAAAAGAAAAGTCACTTTTATTAAAAATGCATACATTAAATGTAAAAAGTCGGTGCACCCAGTATAATTCAGGCTTACTGAACAGCCGTTTACCTATGGAAAGAAGCATTAATATGAGGGTATTTAGTTGCTCAAATATCATTGGTACTGTGGCAATAGTTCAAAAGTTATTTTTGAAATAAGTTTTTTATATCAACATTTAGGACAATATCTCCCTTACCAAGCACGATAGAACTTTTTCTTTATATGAGGTATTAACATTATTTTGGCTCACTCTATCAACCCTAACATTTATGAACTTACCTTTTCGGACATACTGTATATAACACACCACTTATGTATATCACTCATGATACAAATGTCGAAAGATTATTATTAAAATGGTTTAGTTAAAAAAAAACATTTTAAAAGTTCTTTAGGTTACCAGTTTTGTGAAATTGTTTGATATTTGACAATAAAATTAATTGTGGTACCCACTGGCACAGATAGACATATTCTACGCAAACACATTCCGCCTCTAATGGCGCAATTCGCACAAATCTCTTACCTGATAAAATTGTACATGGTTATCAGTAAAGTGAATTTTATGAAAAGGATCGGTTTCAATTAACTCATAAAACTGATCGTAGGAATCTGGATTTGGTAGTGGTAGGTTTGGTCCTTGTTTACATATTTCGCTAATTACTTTTCGTAAAGGTAGTATTTCCATCAATTCTTCATCCCTAAAATTACAGAATTTGAATAATATTTTAGTATTAGCTTGTAAACCAAAATAAAACCTGTTGCACAATACATTACTTTATTGAACTCAAAGAAGAAAAAAGCCAATATACACTTCTCAAAAAATTAAAAACTACAAAAATAATAAAAGTATCAATACTTACAACTTACAAAATTGTTCATATAGAAGTTTAAAATTAAAGTTTTTATCCCTCCGCATTTTGCCAAACATGATGTTGTAAAACATCTGTCTCTTTCTCTCGCACGTGTCTGGACTTTCGTGATTATGCGCCTTGATTACCTCAACCTCATTACTAAATTCATTGTTATCCATGCGAGTTTGTTTTGCCACGCCTGGACATTTGGGTACTAAACAATGCAGATGCCTGTAAAAATATATGGTATAGATGGGACCAGATTTTATTTATTTTGAAAGGGTTGCCGCAAAGTGTCTAATGTAAACAAACCCTTTTGTGAACAATGATTTATTGCATCAATAAATACAATAAATAATACACCCGACGAGGTTATAATTCTTTACGACACGTGTCAGCTTTTATAGCAGGACAGAGACGAAATAAGATGATGTTTTCTAAGTCCGTGATACGTGTTTTAGCAATGTTTTTTTTATTTATCTAAAAAATATGTAATCAGGCTCTGTCAGAGGCTATGTGCTTTCGAAAAGGTTTGTTTACTTTATCATTTTTTGTGCACTTGGCGGGATTGCTTTCAGAATGAATTATAGGTGGTTCAGACTTTACGAATATAAAGTTCTGGGAAGCTTTAATTTAATTTAATTTACTGAAATTCCGAGATTCTTATGCAAAAACATATGAAACTAATCGAAAATAGTAGATTAATATTAATTGCTAAGATATTTGAGTCAAAAATTTAAAATATCATACTATATCCTTTACCGGAAGTTGCAAGTAATTGAACCGGGAACGAAGTTATAAATTTACACCCCTCTTAACTTTTTTATTTTTAATCGTACAAAATAATTAAAAATATCATTTTGTTGTGTTTATTATGTAGCTTCTGAATCAAAATAGTAATTTATGTAACAAGTGCATAAAGTGATACTTTTTTTTACAAATTGAAAGTTTGACAGTACGAGCCGTTAGGCGAGTGCGGCAATCCCATGAGTAAAAAAATACACTTTCTGCATTTGTTACATAATATATTTTTTCCACGAGGAGAGCAAAGAAGTATACCTTTTTGACCAGAATTAAATGCTGTTTTATTATTTCCACTCGCAATCAATCAATGTTATTGTATGTGGCGTCATCTAGTGGTAATGGCAAAATAGATATCATTGTGTGTTCGTCATTCCAAATAGTAAAAGTACACCAAATTTCACTTTAATTTGTCCAGTGGATTCCTAGATATTTTACTAACTGTTTGGTAAAAAATTAGTTTTAACACCCTGTAGAACGAAAACCAATAACATTTTGCTAAGCGATATTGAGCTCAAACGCTTTGTTTTCATGTCAGGTATCCTACATTAACCTATGTCCAATTAATTACGAAACACCCTATTTTTTTAAATGTGTAAGTTAATTAAAAAATAAATTGCTTTTAACTTTTTTTATTATAATTAAGCACCCTGTATATTTATCATATACAAAATATGTCAAAATTAAAATATTTCTATTAATAGTGTCTGGGCCAGTAATGAAATGAAATTCATGATAATAACCCTTTTAGGGAGGTTCCTTTTAACGAGTCTTTCACGAATATCCATTACGCTATATATGGAAGCGGCGCTTTAACCCAGCCTGTCAATTTTGACACGTTTCGGATGTCGGTCTGGGCAAAAGCGTCTCTTTTTTTTGTCGGATAAGTTTGACCACAATGTTTTACATGCAATTTTTAAATATTATGCCAAAACTGTAAGTGTTACAGTTAGGAATCCATAAGGCTTAAACACATGTTTCGTTTATCAGACTGGGTGGGTTTCGTGACTGTAACTCTTACCATTTTTGGCATTGTTTAAAAATTGCATGTAAAACATGGTAGACATTTCGGACAAAAAAAGTGACGCATTCGCCTAATTTGGTACCCGAAACATATCAAAATTGACAGTCTGGGTTAAAGCGAAGCTTCCATATATGGCGGTAAAAATATTCATGGTATACTTGTCAAAAGGAACCCCCTAAATCGGTTTTAAATGGGTTAATATCATAAAAGTCCATTTCATTGCTGGCCAAGGAACTATAAAATATTTAGTTAATATATTTTATTGGATGGTCTTTTGTTGGGTACACGCCTGAAAAGAATGAAGCCGCTTCGGTCCTGGTCCCGGGGTTTACGAGCTGACCCTTTTCAGCACTATTGATCCTATAAACTGGCCGGTCGCCTGAAACAAAATAAAAGAAAACCCCCAAAAACCCAAAAATTCTAATTAGAAACGACGTTTCGGTGGCAAGTCTGCCACCGTTGTCAAGTTAAAAACAAAGTTAAAAAAAATAAAAATAAAAATTAACTAATATTTAAATTAGAAATGATTCAAATTGTATGCTTTTTAATATCGCAAACTAAAAATAGTTTGACATATAATGTGTCATGAGTGACACAAGTAACTGGTGTATTTATTATTTGTAAGACAAAAAAGGTGATGAGTTAGTTTATTTTTAGTTTTTCTGGAGATACTTCAGTATTGAGCAAAGGCAACCACGTGTTATTTAAATTAACTGAAATTGATGCTACACAATTGCCACTTGCCACTGAAACTTCGTTTTTAACTAGAACTTTTGGGTTTTTGGGGGTTTTTCTTTATTTTGTTTCAGGTGACCAGCCAGTTCATAGGGGTCAATAGGGCTGAACAGGGTCAGCACGTATACCCCGGGACCAGGACCGTGAAGCGGACCCATTATTTCCATGCATGTACCCAACAAAAAGACCATCCAATAAATGAATCCGCCTAACCAATATAGAGCATATCTTCAATATATTTTATAAAAAATGAAATACCAAGTAGGTTATTTATAAGTTGGAAGTGGAAAAAATATTAAAGGAGAAACAAAAATCATCAATTTTAATTAAGAAATCTGCAACTAAAGCACCCCATTATAAAATGTAGTTTTTATATGTGTATTTATATATATTTTATTTTAAAAAATCTCTTCCGTCAAGTTTAATTTTGAAAATTACTTATATTTAAGAATTAGTTCATTTTATAGACCATATAAATTAAGACGTTAATTAGCCAACCCGGCTAATAAAAGTGTTAATAATTAAAAACCCTTACCTGACATTATTCTTTGCCAACCAATATTCATATAGATAACCTCCAGCCAATAAATATTCTGTGCTAAATAAGTATTTGATCGGCTGGCTTGAAAACACTCCCAGTTGGGACGAAAACTTTTCCCTAATCTGTAAAATAACAAATGTTACTAAATATAATATGAATAAAAATGTCAATAGTGAGTCAAAAGACTAACATTTTTTACATTCTGTATATTTTAGCGGTATCCAAATTATACACTGTATATGTTTATATCTTTTTTTTTTTTGTTTTTTTATCTTTGGACAAACCACGAAGGCTAAAAGCCTAAATACTAACGTACCGTGGGTGTCTTAAGCGAGGTAACAGGAAGTTTGTTGACACGGGACTTAAATACTTGAAGATTTGGGGGAAAGGAAAGACCTCCGCGGGCAGCAGGTTCCACATTCTAGAAACTCTAGGGATAAAAGAACGAACAAAGTGGGAAGTTCGGGGTCTATTTAGTTGGACCGTATAGGGATGCATACGCGCGGCACCACGAGTTTCTCTGTTGGGAACCGTGAGGAACTATAGTGGACAATTCTTTAGAGCAGAAGCCATGGAAGTACCTATAAAAAGTCATAAATTCCCCACAGCCCGACGATGGGCAAGCGAGGGAAGCCTTTCTGTAAGTGAAGGATCATTAATGAGACGAATAGCTCTTTTTGAATGGAATCAAGAATGCTTTGGGTTGTGGGGGACGCATTGCCCCAGATATGAGAACAATATTCCAAGGAAGGTCGGATTTGGGACACATATAAAGTATATAAATTAGAAGGGGATAAATACTTTTTGGCTCGAAAGAGAAATCCAAGCTTTTTTGAAGCTGCCGTGGCTGTAGATACAATGTGTTTATGCTAGTTAAGGTTACTTTCAAATGTGACGCCCACAAGATTGAAGGTGTCTTTGCTCTGTAAAACTTGGCCACTCATAAGTAGAGGATGAGTATTTGATGACTCTTTTCCCGACAAGAAACATGATTTTGTTTTTGATGCATTAAAATGGACGGGATTTTGGAGCCCCAATCCAATATTAAATTAAGATCCTGCGAAAGAGATATCTGCATCGCTCTGCGTTTGCTTTCCATATCAGGTTTAAGTATGGGTTTAGGAACCTGAAAACTTGAGTGAAGGGTACTATCGTCCGCGAAACTATGAATGGAATTAGTTATGGACGAGAGAAGGTCGTTGATGCGAAGAAAAAAATGTTGGTGCCAGAACTGAGCCCTGAGGCACTCCAGCATTTACTTGGTGAAAGCTTGAAGAATGGCCGTCCACAATAACTGATATACGTCGATCAGATAGATAACTAGAGAGCCAAGTACAGAGTTTAGTTGAAAAACCATAGGAGGAAAGTTTATTAAGAAGTGCGGCATGCCAGACCTGGTCAAAAGCTTTGGATTTATCAAGAGTAACGATCTGGGACTCACCTAGAAACTCAAGAGACTTATTCCAACAGTGTGATACGAAGGAAAGAAGATCTGCTGTAGATCATTTGTGGCGAAATCCATACTGCCTGTCATGCAAAATTTTGTGTTTTTCTAAATACTTAAGAATTTGTGAATTAATTAATTTTTCCATTACTTTACAAAGAACTGAGAGAATTGAAATTGGTCTATAGTTTTAGATCCTTACTTGGGAATAGGTAGAACAATTGCAGCTTTCCAGCTCTCCAGAAAGATACCTGTGTCTACAGAAAATCTTTGGTATAACTCTGTACAGGGTTAATTTATATTTTTCCACCAATTTTTAATTATGACCAAGAAGGATATGAAAAAAAGTTTTGAATAAAAGTTTCATATTTTTTCATTTTTTTAAAAAATTAACTTTCTAATTGCAACTCCTGTAGAAAATATAAGATATTCTGTAAAATATTTTTAAATGTCTGTAGTTTGATTTGCATTTTTTTAAATACTTTTTGATTGACTTATTTTAAAACTTTTTTTTGTAGGTAGATTCGTATAAGTATATAGGATGTTGTTTTTTTTAATAGAGACTAACCTATATAATTTATTTTTTCAATTGAAGGGTTTTTTTGCAAAAACAACCAATGTCATTTCAAACATAGTGCCAGTTACAAGTTTTCTTTCATAATTTACAAACTAATGCTTATAGAACCTTCAAATGTAACTCTAAATGCGCAATTACAAAAAATATAGAGTTTGCCATATGGGTTTCATATATATATTTTTTTATATCTTGATCTTTTTCAAACTTGACATTGGTTTAAAAAAAACCCTTCAATTGTGTTCGTGTAAACTTGGAGATGATGAATTTGGTTTTTGTATGGCATTAGGTTTGGTTATGGATAATAAAATTAAAGAAATATATTTTTGAGCAAATTCACTTAATCTGGTAAGAAATTGTCAGCTTGATATTATTAATCAATATTTTAATGTGCCGATGCACATGAAGTAAATATCGGTGTGTTTGGGTACATAAGTTTATAAAAGGTATGAATACAGTTGTATTGGCTTTATTAAGTTTTTAGAAAAATTAACCATGAGCCACTTTCTATAAGAATTGAGCGGCGTCTTTTGCGAGTAAGCTATTTTACTTTTTATATTTTTTTATTTTTGATCTTACCTCTACCTTAATACCACTAGGTAATCTGACAACTTCTTCATTATGGCCAGTCTTAATGGTCTTAATCATGGTCACATTATCAAAAGTATCCGAGGCATTTGAACTACTTAGTTTTCTTTTTACTGCCTTCTTATTGGACAAATCAGAATTTATTCTTCTTATGGTTATTGGTAGTTTTGGAGTAACTAGAGCTTCATTGGATTGGGGTTCCTCATCATTAATCATTTCTAAAAAAAAAAGTAATGAGGCGTTCAGCACAAATACAGAAAAAATGTTCCGATATCTCAAGTGCCTAGTGATACAGATTTACAAATAATAAGAGTGAAAGAAAAGTGTACAGGATGTTTTTTGGTTAGTTTTGATTAGTTTAAAAAAACTAAATTACATGTCCCATGCTTTTTTTATTGTTAAGTTTAATGGCGCAATCAGATTTAGGCTAACTTAATTGGTTTAGAAGATACAGGGTGATTCTCTAAAATTTGCTGGTAATACAAACTTTAAATACAAACCTTTTATAGCTTTTCACATAAAAGTAATAAATATGATACACCCTGTATCTGACTAACTCAATAATTTAATTTTTTTTCTTGCTATTTCAAAAACACATTATATTTTGTATCGTTCTAAACAGCTGCTTTCTTGAGATACTTAGGTTCTCCCAATTAAAAAAATGCTGGTTTTGGTAATATCTCAAAAATTAAGACATTTATGTTTATTTTAAGTCCGCCACTGTATTCTATGTAAAAAGTAATAACATTTTTATATTTAAAGTTTGTTTTTATCTGCATAAACGTCCGAGTAATAATAAGAGTATCCATATCTAAACCAATCAAGTTAGTGTGGCGTTTATTGCGCCATTAAACTAAACACAACCAAAAATAAACACCCTGTATAATATCTCTCTCTCTTCTGAAGCTCGACCAGCTGTACTTACCAATAATGATATTTTCAGTATATACTTCATCATCTTTTCCTTTTGCCGGAACTGATAACAATGTATTATCAGAACTTTCATCTTTACCACTTACTGAATGATTGACTCGTTTTGGTTCCTGAATTTGTAATTTGTTTTCTGATTCAGTTGTACTTCTTTTTCCTTCAAGAACCTAAAGAAGCAAATAATTATAATGCACCTATATTATATTTTGTCTAAAAAATATGTGTTATTTCCATAATTTATCTTATAAAATATTTTAAGAACTTATTTTAATTTTAATTAATTTTAAAATATCAGTATATCCTGTACATTAAATCTAAAAAATGATTTTTAATTTCCAATATACAGGGTGTCCCACGGGGCACTGCTCCGATCTATTTCTAGGACCGTATTTTTTGGAAAATTGGACAACATGATAGGCTTTTGCAAACGTCATTTTTGACATAAAATTTAAAATAAGTAAAAACAGTTCGATTTAGGTATAGAATCTATCCATAAAATATGTTTAGCATTTTATGCAAAATCTAAACAATAAATAATATATAAGGGTGTTCCATTTAAAATGAGGAAGTTAACATTCACTTCCAGTATAACCGGAAGTGCTAGAACTGTCTAAATATTTTAGTGTATGTCCCCACTGACTTTATCATGTTTTCCAATTTTCAAAAATTTCCAGCCTGCTTTCCGAGAAATCGACCGCAGCATTTTCCGGTGGGACACCCTGTATAAAGAGCTCTAAGCTGTTAAATGTAGTATTTTTAACACTTTTTAAAAGATCTTTCTAATGGTAATAGTAAAAGATGAAAAAAAATTGTAAACACAATAGTTTGTTCCACTTTACCTTTGCTAATTCTTCTTCAACTTTATCAAACTTAATATCAATTTCTGATTTTTTATCTTTTGCTTTTATCTCTTGGGCAGAAATAGAACGCTTGAAAAGCGATCCATTGGTTATTTCGCTTCTTGACTCATCCTAAAAATATCAATACAAAATCTTGTTACTGCCTATCTAAATTTGTAAAATTCATTTAGAAAATAACAAAAGTTTGCAATGAATGGGATTTTTTTATCAAGATACAGGGTGTCCAACTATATTTTGACCCATTTTGATCGCGAATAACTTAGAACATATCCAAATGCGGTTTCTGCAGAAAGCCTTGGATTTTTAAAAGTTTTTATCATTTTTTGCCATTTGGTTGCTACATTCCATTAATACAAAAACAGAATAACCAATTTTCCGATATAGGGAAACTCTGTTATTTTAAATGGAACACCATGTATATTTTTTCACCATCTTAAAATTCAATCTTTCCCCTTCAAAAAAAGTTACATAAATTATTGATCTCTAGAAAACTTTAGTTAAGACCATATTTATTTCATTCGGAAAGCGATGCCGCACACAAAAATGCAGTACACCAAAAATGATAAAGTAAACAAACCTTTTCGATATGCACATAGCCTCTGCAGAGCCTGATTACATATTTTTAGATAAATAAATAAAAATATTGCGAAAACACGATTACATACTTAAAAAACATCCTCTTATTTCGTCTCTGGCGTACCATAAAACCTGTAACGCGTGGCGTAGTCGTCGGGTTGAATATTTTTTGCTGCAATAAATCATTGTTCACAAAAGGCGGCATCGCTTTCAGAATGAAATAAATATGGGTCTTTATAACCGCATGCCAGTTAAAAGTCTTATTTGACAATAAAAATTTGCTACATATAAAGGTTACAGAAAAAATATACGGCAACAAAGCATTCCGCTATTTACAAAATAATAATAATTGTTTCAACCTTTTTGTATATTTTAAGGAAAAAATTTAAAAATAATAAAAAATAACTTTAACCCTTAACCTCAGTAGCCGTTTTTAAATGTCAAAATAAGGAAGGGAAACGACCGACTATATTTTGGCACAATTTAAAGTCTAGCAGTAACTTTAACAAAGTTTTCCATATTTAAAACTACTACTGAGCATGCATAATGACAAAATACTGCTTAATTTATTACTGCTAGACCTTATATGAATTCCAATAATTCCCCTATATTGCGAAAAACCTATAGCTTTTATGCCGTATTTGTTTTCTGTAACCTGGTATGTAGTAATTTTTCATTATCAAATAATAAACCTAGTTGCAATGCAGTCAATTTTTTAGAGATCAATAATACCATACCATGCTTATGTTTTTTGAAGAAAAAAGATTGAATTTTAAGACGGTTTAAAAATATACATGGTTTTTATTTATAATAACAAAGATTCCCTACATCGAAAAATTGGCCATTTTGTTTATGTATTTACGGAATGTCACAATCAAATGGCCAGGATATAATAAAAAACTTTAAAAATATATGGCTTTCTGCGAAAACCGCATTTTGATATCCTTATTTGTTCTAAAGTTATTTGCAATCAAAATGCGTCAAAATATAGTTGGACGAACACCTTGTATAAAAAAAAAAATCGGAAAAATTAATTCAAGGAGTGTCTTTTTCAAAAGGGGATATGTTTTAATTTTTTATTTTTGTTTTTATCTTCTTGTGGGCTCTCTTTATTCATATTGAAATTGACAAATTCTTCACCGATTAGTCGGTCCGACTTAAAAATGGCTACGTTGTTATTGGTTGTATTTAAAATATAAAATGTCACAACCAATGAGAACGTAGACATTTTAAGGCAGACCGACTAAACGGATCAAAAATCTGATGTTTGCAGCCGGCCTAAACTGAATTATTAGTTTCATTTGTCTTTCACATACCGTTTTGTGTCATAAGGTGAAGAATTTGTGCATTTCAATATAAATAATAAAAATAAACAAAAAATTTTAAAGAATAATAAAAAATTTAATATATTCTCTTTTGAAAAGACACTCTTCAATTGTGGATGTCGAATAACTTATAAATGTTGACACTTATCACATGACAGCTAATATTAGGTTTGTTCCAGCAGAATGTTGGAAACATGTTAGCAATAATCGTAAAACGCAGAAATTGTTACAAACATTAGTCAGAAATTTTGGCAATAGTTTTCTGCTGGAACGAAAAAATAAACAAGGCGTGCATACTGCTTATACGTCAATAAAAGAAAGGTTATGTTAAAAATTGTCAGTAATGTTTGAAGAAAGTTTGCAAACTTTTCAAACAGTTTCCAACATGTTTCCAACATCTTAAAACTACTGCTGGAACAACAAACAATTGTAAAATGTTACAAACATGGCACTGCTGGAACAAACCTATTGCGGCAAATTTGCAAAACTATAATAGTGGTATTCTGTCACATCTGCACGATCAGATTTTTTTCTTTTTTTTAATGGCATTAGTCACATAATAAAATGATCAGGATTACTTGCAGGTCAAGGAACTGAGGAAAGTAAAACTGATCATGTCTTGAAAGAATACTACTAATTAGAAAGATCCAAAATTGGGGGTTATTACCTCATTTTCCTTGTTTTCCTCGTAATCTGACAACCTCTCTTCGTGAAGATATTCCTCAGAATTATCACTATCTTCATCTAGCCCGTCACTTTCGTGACCCTCACTACCGTGTTCTTCAATCAATTCTTTTTCTGCAGATACTGCTTCTCTTTGTTTTGCGTCCATGCTTAGGCAAAACTGGTGAAATTTAAAAACCTTTTTAGACTGGCGAGACATTCTAAACAAACGTATTTTGACAGATTATCAGTACGTGATACCTGAAAAAAAAGACATTTATTAGCATAAATCCACCAATTTTTTCATGGACCAACTTTTAATAATTTTATAACCAGTTCTTTCGCAAGGATCAAGTGGGTGAAAGACCTAGAAATGGCGTCCTAAAATGTCTATGATTTCACAAATGGCTCTTTGGTTAAACAATTTTAATTTTATACTTTTTAAACATTTAATAACTTTAATTTTAATTGACATATATTGTAAAATTGTTTTTGTAAATAACTGATTAGCTGAAATATTTGCTAAATAAAGAATTTAATAATAATAATAATAAAACTGAGTAACAAAAAGATGATATTAAAATCTATTAAACAATCCATAATCCAGGTGAGCCAAGTCAGTAACATACAAAGGTATTTCAAAATGTTTAAGGATTTCTGTGTTCAGAAATTGAAGCATTTGGTGACAATGATGCATTGTTGTTCGTTGACTGTGTGTATGAATTAAAAAAGTAAATTAAGAAATATAAATATTTTATTATTTGAAAGAGATAGTAAATATTACGATATTTATGAAAAATGTCAAGTGACAGATATTTTGTTTTTATGATTCTTTGACCAAATATTATATATTTATAAGAGTAATTTTTCTTGGATTTAGGTTAGCTGAATTAATATTAAAATGACACGTATTGTGGCCATACTGTGAAAGGTGTTTTTAAACAGTTTTGTGTATTTTTTGTGTATTTGTTTTCTATATGAAATGTTGTGCTTAAGTTTTAATGTTTGGAATAGGCTAAACCCATATGCCGAAACGTCACAATGAAAATTTAATTTTTTTTTGCTAGTTGAGAATTTGACTCTCATAAAAATATATTACATTTTATTATTAATTTAAATGACCTAAATCCAAGAAAAATTAATCTTATAGATAACAGATATTAATGATATACAGGGTGATTCTTAACCTATTCGTATAAACTTGGGCAATTATTGCAAAGGACAAACAATGACCCAAATTATTTAAAAAAGTTAGTAAAATATTTTTAGTTAAGGACATAACTAATTATTTAAAATTAAACAAAAGAGGTATAATTCTAGGGATAAATAATGAATATTTATAAAAAAATAAAGTACTTATATATTCTTGGATTCAGCAATATCACGGTATAATCACTATAAGACCTAATTGTAAAAATAAAATCACAACTAAAATAAGACTGTGCCATTACTACTGTGAAGCATAACATCATGGCTTGTTTATTGTTTTTTTTTTATAGAACCAGATTCAACCAGAACAAAAAATTCAGCCAAATAATTTTACAAAGCTGTGAAAAAACTGTATTTAATTATTTCTAAAACAAAAATACTTTACTAATTATTATCTGCCTTCATAATTTGTGGTATTTTATTTAATTTAAAATACTTGATTATCTTACTAACAAAAAAATATTTTGCTAACTTTTTCATGTTTAGTCACTGTTTGCCCCTAGCAATAATTTCCCAAGTGTATGCGTATAGGTTTAAAACACCCTGTATATCGGATATTTTGATATTTTTATTTTCTAAGGTTAACACATTAAATTAATATTAATATAAATTTTCCGTAAATGTTAACATTTATAAGTTATAGAAAAAAATAAAACGTTATTTATTGATAAAAAACATAAATTTAAGACGTTTCGACAAATAGTTCTGCCACAACTTCGCCCAATGTATGGCGGTAGCATAAAATATTGAGACCATTACATTTTTTTACCCTCATGCTCTAACTTCAAGAGTTTTGACATTAAATTCAATTCTCTACAACATTAATTTATAGATTTTTGTTTAATTTTTAAAAATAAAAGTCTTACCTCCTGGGCATTTTTGATATTTTTAGTTATAACTCGCCCTGTATAATACTAATTGGAGTAAAATTTTGTATTTATTAGTTTTGGACCAACATTTCGTTTTTAAAATTAAAAAATTAGGTCCATTTGTCCTCTTGTAACACCTATCCTGAGACACACTGTATATCAAATTTGGATATTTATTCGGCATTTTAAATAACTTTTCTATTTAGCATTTTTTAGTATTACATGTTAAAAATAAGAGTACTTTACAGTTTTTAGTGTTTTTGACCTGCTCTGTATATTCTTTAACTTTTAATAAAACCTAATAATGCTAAAAGGGTTTGAGACCAAATGCAAATAAAAACGTTTCACATTTCTTGCAAAATTAATAAACAACACTGTATTTATACAGGGTGTTTTCTAATTGAATGTCAGTATTAAAGGAGGTGATTTTTAGGTTTATTTTAAGAAAATTTTTTTATATGAATGTATGTCCTAAACGTCTTAACTTTTGAGATACGAGTGTTAAAATTTTCAAAAAAATCTTTTTTTTTAATACCCCAACTATTCTTTACCCAAGTTTGTTTTAATTTGGCAATATTAATGAATGACATTAAGGGGGTAATTTATCACTAACTAATTACATTTAGTAAGTCCAGTGGCGTCTCGAGAGACAACTGAAGAAATATTTCCAACAAACAAACGGTACGCCACTGACTGTGTAAATGTGTGTAAAATTTGTGTGCTTTCTTTCGATTAAGCAAATAAAAATACTGCTTTTATGTCTCCTAATTTTTTTCGTATCTTGTTTAGTTCAAGAGAAAAAATAAAATTCACTTAATTGCATATTTTTAGACCATAAAAGAAGTATTGCGGGTTTTTTTTCTTTTAAAAATTAGGTTTTATAATTTTTAATTAGCAATTATGTAACAAAAATAATAAATACTTATTTAAATAAGGTTTATATCCAGTATAACAGTTTTTACTAAAAGAGTGTTTTCGAAATTTGTTGGTGTTTTGGAAATTTTAACACAAGCTTCATATGAAGTTTTTTTCTTAAAATAAACCCAAAAATCACCTCCTTTAATACTGACATTCAATTAGAAAACATCCTGTATATAAATCCAAACTAAAAAATTGCATAAAAATCTGTAAATAAACTTACCTTCAATGGCTTTAAACAAACAGTTATCATAAGAGCTATGGTGTGTGGTCCATACACCCTTTTGTAAATATGCTCCATTTTTCTAGTAGATTGAGATGTACATAATCTGCAGGTATATTCAAACTTCGTAGATGCTAAAAAAATGTTCATGAGTTTTTGACATACTATTTATTAAAGCAAATAAAATCATTAAGATTAGTATTCTTGTAGATTTCCATTATCTTTATCTACTAAATAAAATCTTGTGTTAAAACGTCCTGGTTTGGCTTCAGTCAAGACACTTCTTAGTATTCCGTAAGTACTTTTGTACAAGTGCATAAATTACGAATGGAAAGATTGACAGCACGAACCGTTAGGCGAGTGAGTCAATTCCATAAGTAAAAAAAGACTCTTAATGAATGTGTTACATACTATATCTTTTCCACGATTGTATAGAATTTTCCAAAAATACCATTTTTTACATGTCTTATTTATCTGAAATTATTTTTTAATTTTTGCAGCACAGCCATTATATTGCAACAAAAAATCATAGCCTCCTTCTTTTTAAGAGACAATTTTACTATTCATAACTATGCATTTATTATTTAATTTTAGAAAATTGTATGTACTTACTTGAAGTAGAAATATTACTAAAACAGTATAAATTCCTTTTTAATTTCTTAGTCATCCAAATTAATTATTACTATTAACTTTCAATAATTTCTATTAAATTTATTTGCAAACTGTCAAATATTAAAACAAGTGACACATATATATATATATATATATATATATATATATATATATATATATATATATATATATATATATATATATATATATATATATATATATATATATATGATGTCGCGTTTACTGTTACATTGCATAAATTGATATTTAAGTTTATTGTAGTAGGCTAAGAAAGTCGCTAAATTAAGTAACTCAATTTAGGTACATGTAGCATGTAAACCCACTGTATTTGGACTTGCGCAAGTAGATAAATAGAAATACATCATTTTTAGTTACTTGCTTTAGTAAATTGCCAAAGATACTTGCCCTATGTAAAATTGGCATTAGTGTTAAATTAGCCCTATAATACTTTTTTAAATTTTAAATGATAAATATCGAAAAAACAGAAGTTTTTAAAACAAACCAATAAAAGAGGAGTTTTATTTTAAACATTTTTAACTTAAACTTAAAACACACTTAAAATAGCGTGTGTAAGTCAGTAGCGGATGGTAGCAGGAACAGTTCTTTTAAAACTTTTGTATACTGTATGTCCGGAATGGTAATGTCGTAAACTTCAGGCTAATAGAATAAGCCAAAATTATGTTAGTAGTACAAAATGAAAAAGAAAAAAAATCTTCTTGTAATTTCCTTGCACTGCAGGGGTTGCATCGATCGAACACTGTCCGATATGGAGATGCAGATTTTCATACTAGTAAAAGATTTTTCCTTCAGAACTAATTGAGATCACCAGCTCAGACCGGTTTTGAACTATTTTGTTCTTATCAGTACAGTGTAGGTGTAGGCGATAACAAAAATTCCTTAAGCAGTTGCAATTTTAAATAAACGTAGTAGCTTATTGTCCATCACGCCCTCTAACCAGAAGCTAGGTCCGTCAGAGGACGCCATGGACAATAAACTACTACGTTTATTCGACATTGTCTTAAAAATACACATCAGCCATTTTATACTAATTAAATCGTCATTTATTCGAAAAATTATAAATATATATATATATATATATATGATGTCGCGTTTACTGTTACATTGCATAAATTGATATTTAAGTTTATTGTAGTAGGCTAAGAAAGTCGCTAAATTAAGTAACTCAATTTAGGTACATGTAGCATGTAAACCCACTGTATTTGGACTTGCGCAAGTAGATAAATAGAAATACATCATTTTTAGTTACTTGCTTTAGTAAATTGCCAAAGATACTTGCCCTATGTAAAATTGGCATTAGTGTTAAATTAGCCCTATAATACTTTTTAAATTTTAAATGATAAATATCGAAAAAACAGAAGTTTTTAAAACAAACCAATAAAAGAGGAGTTTTATTTTAAACATTTTTAACTTTTTGTTGTTGTTTTACTCAAATCATTTTTAAGGGATTATAGGGATTCTACAGAAAAATATGCACAAAATGGCTATTTTATTAATTTTTAAATAAAGAATGGCATAAATATGGACCTATCCAATCCTAGTTGCATAATCCGTACAGTGGCCCAACTGACTGAAGTAGATTAGATTAGATTAGGAGGTGGATTGCATATCCTCTAGTACTGCAACCTGCTCAGGTTTATTGTGTGTCCTCCGTCCATAGGTTAGAGCACGCTATCCAAGCCGGTCTGTTTAATCAGACTCCACAAGCTTGAAACTGGCCCCTTGGTATATTTTGCCGCTTTAGGTTTTTCTTCACCCAGCCTTGCAAACCGCAGACGACAAAGGGCTTCGCAGTAGCACCATACATGTTCTGCGGTTTCTTCCTCCTCCTGGCAGAACCTACATAGGTTTTCTTCTGCCAGGCCCATAGTTTCCAGGTGTTTATTCAGTCTGCAATGACCTGTCAGTTGACCCACTATTATTCTTACTGCCTTCCGGTTATAATTCAGAAGGTCTTTTGTAAATTCTGGCGAGTAAGCCTTGATAAACACTTTCGCCTGACGCTGTCCTGGTGTTCTCATCCACCAGTCTTGTGATTCCCTCATAATCCATGATCTAATGGATGACCTTACCTGGCATGATGGAATACCACAGTAGGGCTCGGGACCTACCATTGTCCTGCCAGCTGAAGTAACTTTTATAGTTTTTTTTAAATATATTCAGGGCCCGTTGGGGCCACCACGTAATGAGGCTGTTGGGGCCCCTTTGTAATAAAAGTAAAAATCCAAAATAAATTAAAAAAAAGGTCCTTTTCTTTTAAGAATACAATAATGAAGGCTAAAAAGTCTTAAACCAATTTCCCTTCTACTTAAAACCAAAAAGAAAGGAAAAAATCATCCCCGTTTAATAACATTGGAAACCAAAAAAGGTACTTTCCTATCTTCATTGACGATTATTCAATAACATCAATCACATTTCACTCTTTACAACCTATCATGTCATTCACGGAGCCTCCATTTTTTTCGCGGGGCCCCTATTTTATGCAGGCCCCTAGGCAATCGCCTACTCTGCCTAATGGATAATATGGCCCTGGATATATTTATTTTTTTAGGTGGAAGTGACTGAGATATTTACCAATAAATGCACCTTTAAAATTTTATAAGTATTTTATCTGAAACACCCTGTATAACCAGTGCCATATTAACCATTAGGCTGATTAGGCTACAGCCTAGAGCGCCATGAAAAAATAAACGCCAGAAAGGGGGTAATAGGCGCTAGACAGGGGAGTTCTTAAAAAGTTTAGGTCGGGTGGGGATTTTTGGTAACTAATTTCTCTGTAAATAAGGTGCTTTGGAATGAAATAGGCGCGAAAAGGAGGGAATGTTTTTTTTGGTCATCAAATTTTATTTCGGGTGGTAAAGTAAGGCGCGTGGCAGTCAAAATAGGCGCTACAGAGGATTTTTTTGCTCTTCAAAAAATTTTTGGTGAAAAATAGGCGCTCCGGGAATTCTAGCCTAGGGCACAGAAATACCTGTGTTATCTTGTCGTCGCTCCTCTACTTTTTTGGAAGTTTCCGGTTTAGGTGTGGAATCCGCTGCAATGCTTATCCTAGTGTAATTTGCTACACTACTTTTTCTGGTGGTATCTGTTACACTGCTTGTCTTGGGAGAATCCGCTACACTGCTTGTGCTGGTGCGTTTCGTTTTTGTTGTCCTGTCGCATTTAAGGTCGGTCATAGCCTTCTCTATATTTATATTATAAAATATAAACAAAATTTAATATTTAGGCATGCTTAGAGTAAAAAAAACTTCTTAAAGATAGAACTAATTATTATGACTAAAAAACGTGGGTATACAGGATGTCTCCAAAGTTAGGAGAGGAGTTCAAAAGAAAATAAATGAAGAATCCATTGTGTAGACCAAAGATAAAACAATCAGAGCGGCATAAAGGCTTTAGAAAGTATATAAAAATTTCTTTTTTTTTTGTGAAAAAGTGTATTTAAGGGAGATATACCTGTAAATGCTTCAGACGATGCCGTAGCTCGTTAAATTAGCTAAAACGCGATTCGCTGCCGTTTTTTAAATATTTGTTTTGAGAAAAAATTGTACATAGAAAAGTTTCTTAAAATGATTTAAAGATTATCGGAAAGTTAATTGATTTTTGGTAATGGTAATGATTAACATATTAAATTTCCCAAAATTACAAAACCGTAAAAATAACCAACTTTCCGATAATCTTTGGATTATTTTAAGAAACTTTTAATATACAACTTTTTTCTTTCAAACAGCGTCGCTTTAGCTCATTTAACGTGCTTCGGCATTCCCTTAAAATTGCATTGATTTTCATGATTTTTTTAATGAAAGAGTCTTTATATAGTTTTAAAAATTGGTATGTAGTTGAATCAAATATTAAATTATTATAAGATTTTTTTCACTTTAATTATTCAAAATGGCGGCTGTATGCTAATTTTTTTCTAGGAAAGTCGGAGAGACTTCTTAATTGGCAGGCATTCTAGCATCGGTTCTGGTGATTTGAAAGTTAACAACTAATTTTTTTGTGTTTTTTAATGCCATAATTTGTCGGTAAACCTAAAAAGGTTAAAAAAGTAAGTCCTAAAAATACAACACCAAAAAAACATTTTTTTGCTTTAAAAAAAAATATATATTTTTTCAAAAATTTTCGGAATTTTGTTGGTTGACATAGAAAGTTTTGTTGTTAAAAATATGTGTGCAAAATTTCAGAAAAATCGGTGTATAACTTTTTGAGTTATCGTGCACGCCAAATTCAAAATAAAGTTTTGAGAAAAACGAATTTAAAGTTTGAATAGTATATAAACATTCATTGATTATAGTGAAATACCGACTTTATAATATAAGAAATACTGATAATTAGGTTCTTAAATTTTCGTGACGTGTTCTTAAAGAACTATACTAACTATTATGACATTTTTTTATATTTTACAGGTACATATTCTCTTAATTGGATATACATTCACTTCCCTTTATTCTAAAACTGATAATAATCAGGGTGTGTCCTAATTGCGGTAAAAAAGGTTAAGGGGGTATTTCTGAGCGTTTTTATGAAAAAAAGTTCATATAAATATGGCTTCTTAAATGTTTCCTTCTCAAGATAGAGGGTGGTAAACTTTTCAAAAATCTAAAAATTTCCAACACTTTTTTTGTAAAATTTGTTAGACTAGTTATAAACGTTATTTAGGGTAGTATTTGTTTTTGTTGTGGAGCAAGGTTCAGTAGAGTAGCCTCTTTGGCTAGATTGCGCCTTGTTTCCACTGAAATTTCCATATTAACCATGTAAAGAATACATTTTTTTTTACTTTTATTTTATTGTTTTCCATTGTACTTTTTTTTTATTATCAATAAAAAGACATTTATTATTATTATTATTATTATTATAATTGCTAATAAAAAGTAATAGCACCTAATTTTTAAAAGAAAAAATGTCATAATGTTTCTTATATGGTCCAGGAATATGCAGTTTAGCAGATTATATTTTTTATGACAAACTAAGCAAGCCTCGTAAAAATATTAAAAGACAAAAAACTTGTATTTTTAGGTTTTTCATCCGAAACATGAAATAAAAGTTGCAAAAAGTCAGCGGCGTACATTTTTTGTCAATATTAGCAGAGATGCGTCCCACGCCGCCACTGTTCTTATTAATTAAAATTAACATAAATTAATTTTCTATTTTAACAAATACCACAGCCAAATTTTATTAAAATCGGATAATGCATATTTAAAATATTATTAAAATCCTAATTTTCTTTTTAAAGTTACACCTTATATCTTATAATAAAGCATTTTTGGACCGATTTTTAATGAACTTTTTTCATAAAATAGGCCCTGGAATGGTTTGGTCAAATCACAAAACTCTGGTTTAGCTACATCTTATTAGAAAAAATCCTAAATTTTTACCTGCTTGGTGCGAACTCCGTGTGACGCGTTTGCTATCAACAGTACTGCTATAATGACGAACAGGTTGAGGCGACGGTAACGGCGGCGGCGACGACGGTGCCTGGGATGTGTTTGTAGGTTTGGGAAAAGCGCCTGGTTGACCTAAATTATTAAAAACAGTAAAAAAAAATATGTACAAAATGGGTTAACAAGGTGTTAACAAAAGTTATTGAATATTAATAGACGCCTATCGCCTATCATATTTTGTATTATACAGGTTGTCCAGTAAGTCTACTGACAAACTTAAAGAGTGATTCGTCAGTAAAAAAATAAGGAAAAGGACGATAACATTTTAAAGCAAAAAATCTAGATACTTTTAGAAATTTGGAAAATGTATCCTATGCATCAAAGGACATTTTTAAGTGTTTAAGAAAAACATAAATTTTGACCAGTACCATCTGTGGACGATTCACCAGAAATATTTTTCATGAAAACGTTTAGTTTTTGAACAAAGTTGAAAATCAATCTAACCCTATTTTTACTAAATTTCGCCTTCTTTTTGTACAAAATTTTTGATTCAACACTAAATTGGCTCACAATATTTTTAAGCACCTTTTAAAAACAGGTTTTTTTAATTTACTTTACGTTTTTATTTTTCATTAAACTGATAAAATTTTACTCCTAAACACTGCAACCATGCAATACTGGGTTAGTAAAAAGTGCCGGGTCTCTTAAATATTATTAAAATCGCTAAAGCTACATTTATACAGATTGACATTAACACAAAAAAATTCTCTATAACTTCAATAGTTATTTAATCAGCTTTCACAAAAAATAAGAATTTTGGTCTAAATAAATTTAGAACTTCAACAAAAAGTTATTGATAGAGATATGTCCATACAATTTGGCAGAATACTATGAGTTTAATATTAATAATGGATTGTAGTTGCTTCATGGAATTTTATTCTGTGTTACAATTTACCTTATGTCACATTTTAATTATTTTATTTTATATTTTAATATTTTTGTAACTATTTTAAATATTTAAATTTTATTGTAATTGTTGACGATGCTATATGTATACATATATCTATGTACTATAAGTTATTCAGCAAATAAAGAATATCTATCTATCAAATTTGGTATCTAGGATGTTTTGGGTATCTGGAATTAAATAGTGATACTAAAACTGTTGCCAGATTTCCCAGTTTTATGATGCAAGTATTTGTTTAGTTTTTTAAATAGAATACACCATTTATTTTTATTATATTAAAGTGGGCAGGTCATTTTTAGTAAGTGTCTAAATTTTCTAAATTCTTTCAAATTCGTTATATCAAATTTCGTCAAAATCGGAGTTACCGCAAATTTCTAGAAAATTACCGTATTTCCTAATTGTTTTTTGTTATTTTCCAATTGTCACTTGCACCACTTTTTCACTAAACCCCTCACATATCAAAACAAAACAAAACACATGCTCTTGCATTATGGTTTTCTAAGTTCGAAAAATAAAACAGTAAATAATCATTATTAGCATTAGCTGTAATGTAGTAGGCATCCCGGTGCTAACTATTTGATGGATATTGTTGGTTGTAAAAAAGGTTTTCATCAGTTTTTTTCGATTAAATAATTGTGTTGGTTTTAGTGCATCAAGGAGAAATTATGACCCAACGGATTTTAGTTCTTTTTTTCCCCTTAAATGAAGAGTTAAAAATCAAATAGATTAATGCTATTCATAGAAAGAATTTTGTGCAAACAAAACATTCTAAGGTAAGGTTAGTCCTGATTTAAAAATATACAGTGTTCTACGTTCTTAGGTTTGTTGTTGCCAAATGCTTTCCATATTTAGCATGGTATAACTGATGTGTTTTGTCGTTTTTTTCTTACTTTTACTTAGGTTATGCATTAACAATTTTCATATTTATGATATTTTTTATCATTATTCTCAGGAAAAAATTTAATTTTTACTTAATTTTACTTGTGATGTTCAATTTTTACTCTTTTACCAATTTTACCCCACCCAGCACCCCTTTTCACTCCCCGGTCCCACAAGTTTGTTTACTCATATTTTTTTTAAAACGGAATATTTTGGATGTGGGCCACTTATGATTTATTTAGAAGAGTATCTAAAATATGTAAGTATTAATAATTTTTAAAAACCCGTAAAATAGCAGAAAACCGTATATTAAACTGTTACCCGTATTTGACTTCAGTTAAAATATTGTTTATGTACTTAAGTAGCATTAGATCCTTTCGTATTTTATAAGTATATTCATAATATTTACCAAATATCTTTTAATTTTATTGCAAAATGGCATGTGGCCATAATTAATATAATATAAACTTCTAATAAACATAGCACCTAGATCATTAGCTGATAATATTGAACCTACAAGCCCATAGTTTTACGTAGGTTACGCATTAGCTGGTAGCTTCAGTATTTAACCAAAACTAATAAGCTTACAGAGATATTTAGGTTCATAATAATGATGTCGTTCACAAATGTGGCATTTTTCAGAAAAAGTGTGTTGAATACACTAACATATAATTATAGGGACTTATACAAGAACTTTTCTATGCACACAAGTAGCAAGTAAAATATTTAAACTTGAAGATGCAAGCTCCATTTTCCAATGGTGTCAAGTACTTTTAGACTAGAGTTATGGCACATTTTTAAGCTTTAAAGTTCATAAAACTTTAACATTTATTTTTGCACTAACAACATTTGTGAACTAAACCATCAACAAGTACTAAGTGAGTAGTCATGCATTTGAAAGTGTTATGTTCAAAAAACCAAAATAGCAAATAAAATAAAGTCTGGATTAAGAAAGGCTCTAGCATTAAAATTTTAAACATTTTTCTGTTTTAACTCATGGCAAAAACCATATTATTACCATCTTCTTCAAAATGATCCAAGCAAACAAAACTATTGGAGTGAATTTTCAAATCTAAGTGGTCCAATCCAAGGGACTTAAGCCACTTCTTCTTAACAATCGGATTTTTCGGAAATAATACTCCAACTTCATTATAGCAGTCGGGCACAAAACACTTGGGCTGCTTGTCCATTTTGGCTAAAATGTTTTTTCTAGTGAATCACGTTGCTAATGGCGGGTAGATCTTTGGATTACTAACAAAGAATTCTACTTTTTAGGTAGTTCTAAACAAACATTGCGAAAATATTATAACTGAATAATGCATGGATACTTTTTAAAGTAAAATATCAACAAATAACTAGCAGACATATTTTATGTACATAAAAATAACAATGTTTGTAGGTTAACTGACATTCAACCGACTGACGCCGCTTTTAGTTCAAATACCTCATTATTTAGGGAAATCTGGGTTGTCTTCATTTTGGTTACCGGTTACTAAGTAGCTCGAACGAAAATTTCCTATGTAATTGTCAAGAAATCGCTTCCGCCATCTTTTAAATTTTTGTGTAAATTCAGCTTAAATTTACGTTAATGCCGCCGCCAGACATTGGGCCAACTACGACAAACTTTGGCAAACACCATTGTGTGGACGGGAAGTTCGTCTTGATTGGCCCAACTTTTCTCGAGTCCGCTTCACTGATCTCGATGGATTGCCAATGTTATTACCTGCTCAAAACAAAAGTTACATTTCATGGGCGGAAAACGAGTTTGTGCGCAAGCAAATCGAGGGTAAACGCACCTGGCGCCAAACAGACTATCCGCATTATCGGAAAGAATTTGTCGACGGCGTCCTGGTTTTCTGTTTGGAGTGCGCGTAGCTAATGAGCGGATGAGCGTCACGGTCAGACCGCGGTCGGAGGGTACGGGGTGCCGGTGTTTGTATTTTGCCACGGCTTTTAAGTGCGCATGTTCGTCCACCCGTCCACTAGTTGTTTACTGCGCGAGGTCGTAAAAATGCAAAAATACTTCTTGCCACTGCTGATCTAAATGTAGGTTATCTATGGTCCGCTTGCTTACAAATAGTTTGCCAAATGTTTTGACAAATAGTTCGGCCACAAGTTTGCCCGATGTGTGGCGGTAGCATAAAAAAGTATTATGCCGAAACCCGGGATCGAACCAGGGACCTTTAGATCTTCAGTCTAACGCTCTCCCAACTGAGCTATTTCGGCTTATAAACACTTTTTCTAACACCATTACTATTTTTTAATATTATTACCGCGTTTACATGGAACTCACTTCCAGAGCAAAATAAACCTTGGTTAATGTGCTCTGTCACTTCTGTAGCAGTAATGCAGTAATCAGAAAATTGAGCAGGACGAATTTGCGGAATTTGTAAACACTGCCTCAGAAGTTAAACCGTTAAACGACTGGCAGCAACCATTGCAGGAACAGCCTCAGTGAGCAAAGAATCTATCTAGTTAAATTTAAAAAAAAAACTAACTACTAAACTAGGTAGTTAATTATATACCTAGTGTAGGTACTATAAAGTATGTGGGTAATGTAAAATTGAACAAAAATATCATTGGACATAATTTTTGATCCGTAATATAATTTGTATATTGTTGTAAAATGGTTATAATTTTTTTAAAATAAGGAATAATGGGTGTTTCTTTTTACCTGAACTAAGGCCCCCAAGACGGCTATTAACCATTAAGGAAATCTGTTTCTTGATATATACCTACAATACATTGTAATCTGTGGCTTGGTTGGCAAGAGGCCGACCACCAAGGGCATCAATAAGTAACTTTGATATATTTAACTTTTGTCCACATCTGTTAAATTGTTGCAAATTGTGCCTTTAGTTGCATTTGGATATGGTCTTTTTTTTATTGATAAACTCAGCGCTGCTACAAATAAGGATCATATTTTACATATTATTTTGTTGTCTTTGTGTCTTTGGCAGTTCTGTCAATGTGTTCAACTAACTTAATGATAATAGGTTCATGGATTTAAAAAAAACAGAGTTTGTGTTTGTAAAGGGAGGAGGGACCAAAAAAATGATATTTATCGAAAAAGAAGATAGAACCAATCGAAAACTTTTTTGACCGGATCCAGAGACCGGACCCAATTTTTGTTTTTGCCAGATCCATATGGAAGCCGTAATTTTGTTTCGGCCCGGGTCCCTGCCAAGTATAATAATGTCTACTAGGAGATTTTTTGATATTTTGTGCATTATTTTACCTAAATCTGCACATAACCCATTCAAAAAAATATTTTTTTTATTTTTATCATTGCTCACCTGAATTTAGAATTGTACTAATTCATAGTACAATTAGGTATATTAAAATCGAGAATTTTAAAAAAGGCAGTTTTTGCGATAAAACTGAGATATTAAAAAATCTATTAGGACACTAAAGACTGTATTACCCCAACCAAGAAAAAAACATTTTGTATGAGACACTTAAATTATAGAGAAGCCCCTTTCGGAAATAGTTTTGCCTTGGAGCGACTATGGTGCGGACTGCCCGGTTGAAGAGAAAGGCGCTTCTATCCTCGGACAAAAGAAAATTTAAAAAAAAAACAATAAAAGTACTTAACAATAATACATATTTTATGTATTTATAATGTCCGTGGTAAATGCTCAACTGACGTTTTATATTGTCCATTTCAAAGTCAAAATTAACTAAAAACTGATTCCCACAATTGTATCTTTATCTTTTCGTAAAAATTCTTTACTTTAATTAAATTTACAAAATAAGAAGACCTATAATCGAATAAGAAAGCGTCACAAAGTTTGGTGGACATGTCGACACAACCCAAAATAATTTTAAACATTTTTGTCGGGTGGGCTGCACGTGCCTAGGTGCCGCTATTAAACTTTTGTCCGGTGATATAAATCCCCTTCTCCACTACACCCGCGACGGACCAGTCGCCTATTTTGACGGGAAGGTCGGTCATGTGACCCGGCTAGTGTCTGCGATGGGAAGAAGGGCGGCAAGAGGAGAGAGATAAAAACGCGACGATGCCAATTGAGTAGAAATAGAGGTAGAATAGTAGCTTTTTATATATCACGGTAAATTAAAATTGTTTATTAGATTAAAATAATATTACAAAAAGCGCTGTGAAATGCATTCTTGTTTCTTAATTTAGACAACTCGGCACCTCCGTAGGCTATTATAAAGATTTAATATACAATTGTAGGTGCACAATGACTTAACAATAGTTGATCCGTGTTACCCCGTTACCACTTAAAAACAAATGCGCTTAATAGATTTCAACCTATCTGTATTTTTCCAGCTCGAAGTATTGTTTATGTTCTTTTAGTAGAAACATTTTTGGAACCTTTCTTTTAGGGCCCTTTTTTATATTTTAACCAGAGCAACTGAAATCCAACGGTGACGTCATCACGGTCCAGCGATACAATTCTGGCACTACTGAAACAGCGTACAAGAAAAAGCTATGCCTAAAAATATGTAGTCATAAAACAATTTTTCTCACGACCATAAAAAACGATGTTCACAGGAAACTTAAGCACTCCATTTTAGTCACTACATAAAGAGTCAAAGACACTTTAACACCTTTTGACACTTTGGAGTAGCGTTTTGTTTCCATGCCTACTACAATTTATTTAAATATAATTTTATGCAATATAGCAAAGGCGCGACTTCAACTGAACTGATAGTCCGGTTTTCGGTTACCTTTAATTCGCCCTTGTTGCTTTAAGTTTATGAGTAACTTTCATCAATTTTAGGTGAAATACCAATTCTAAAACGGTATTTACCAATTGGTTATGTTGACGTTTAAACAATGTATTATATGTCAAAGTTGTCACCAATTATTACCGCGGTTATAATTGGTTGAACGCCTAAAATTGTTGTTTATTTAAAATATGGTAGCTTGCAAATAAACATAATAGAAATTATCAAAAATAAATATTATTAATGAATTTGTGGGACTCAGAAATTGAAATGGAATTTAGACTGTTTTGGTATTATTTCTACAAAAAGTAACTGCATACAATTTTCTAAATATTCCTTAATACACAAGTACATAGTTATAAGGAAAATAATTGTGTCGAACGAAAAAAAGCCCTGATTTTTGCTGAAATAATGGCCGTACCCCAAAAATTAAAATAAATAAAATATGTATAACTAACTTTTTTGTGTTAGTTTTTTTACGGTCGTAGAATAAAAATCTTGTGCACCACATGCAGATTTTTTTTTACTCGAGGGATACTTCCATTGCACTAAAAAGTATCACTATTTATTACATAAATTACTATTTAATTAAAAATCATAAATGTTCACGGTATTAGTACCATATAAAGGTCTAATCAACACTAAAGTTAATAATAATTCCTTGGTACAATACGCTTAAAATCATAACCCTGAAAACTATCAAATAAGTTTTTTGCAAACTTCCGTATTGCTATTCATTATTCACTACTCTAGTTTCGGCACATGAAAAAAAACAAAAGAACTCGCAACGGAACT
This sequence comes from Listronotus bonariensis, assembly GCA_014170235.1. NCBI lineage: Eukaryota > Metazoa > Arthropoda > Insecta > Coleoptera > Curculionidae > Listronotus > Listronotus bonariensis. The sequence continues at coordinate 93,250 of JACEGR010002675.1, read as the reverse complement.
GACGCTTGGTGGTATTTCTTCTGCCATTTTATTGGTGTTAGTGTGTAAGTGTTTGTTTCCTGTTTATAGTTATGTAACTAAAAAATTGCAGGCCTGAAATATTTTTATTTTATAAAATCATGGCATCATATTGCGGAGTGAGCACCATTTGTAGAGTTGCCGTAATACTAAGGTTGATTTTTAGCTCGTCCTGTATATTTAGTATGTAGGATAGTTAATACATTTGGTTCCAAAAGTAATGAAATTACTACAAGAATGCAACAGGTAAACGTAAATAAAAATGTATGCAAGAGTGGTGTCAGAAGCCTTTATTGTTTTTTTTTGGTAATTTTCTAGAAACCTGCGGCAACTCCGATTTTGACTTAATTTGGTATACAGGGGTTTTTGGGGCGCTGATCACGAATCTGAAAGAATTTTTTGGCGAAAACGTTTCGTTCTTGAGATACTCACCATCAGACTTGCAATTTAAACTAATCCTATTTTTACAATATTCCCTTCTTTTGCACACAATTCTTGATTTAAAGCAAAGTGGCACACAATATTTGATTTTCATCTTTTAAAACCCCGTTTTTTAATGTATTTTACATTATTTTTGCATTAAATTGCATAGCTACTTTGACTTATTTTAATCCCAGTGTGCCATGAAGCCCTATGTGTATGTATGGTTGCCGCATTATCAAAGAAAAGCAACGCAATTTAATGGAAAACTAATGTAAAAAACGTAGAAAAACGAGGTTTTAAATGGTGAAAATCAAATATTGTGTGACACTTTAGCTTTAAATCAAGGATTGTGTGTAAAGAGAAGGGGGAATATAGTGAAAATAAGCTTAGTTCAAATTTGACTTTGATGACGAAAATCTCGAGAACAAAACGTTTCCGCCAAAAAATCATTCATATTCGTGATCAGCGCACCAAAAACCCCGGTATACCAAATTTCGTTAAAATCGGTTTCTAGAAAATTACCTTTTTTGACGCTTTGCATGTAAAGGTGACTTTTGGGGTACTTTACAAAATTGTTTCATACTAACTTAAGGCAGATACTCTTTTTCCACTAATTTGGAACTTAATATTTGATTTCCACCTATCAATTTTTTCATTTATTTTAGCCCTTTTTCCATAAAATTGCAAAGCTTCACTTTCAATCGCAGTAGCCATGGCACACGAAGGTTTTTGGGGCGCTGATTACGAATCTGAAAACATTTTTAGTCGGCAACGTTTCGGTCTCAAGATATCATCATCAATCTTGAATAGAAAACTAACCTAAATTATCCGCCCCAAAAACCTCTGTATGCCAAAAATAATCAAAATTGGCGTTGTGTCAAATAAGTAAACAATTCCCAGTAAAAATAAGGTAAGTCCTCAAGTTTCATGATAGAGATCTCGAAAACAAAATGATGCCGACTAAAAAATTATTTTAGATTCGTAATCAGCACCCCAAAAAACTCGTATGCAAAAATTAATCAAAATCGCCGTGGTGTCCGAACAGTAAACAGTTACCAAAACCCCTTGCAGGTGCACATTTGTGGGTTTTTTATTCGTGTTTGTATTTTATATACTCTATTTTTTTGCAAGAGAGAGTAATAAATCATTTAATTTTATGGCAATTCGCTTTCTATGTTAGTCCGAGTATAAATATTTTTCTTCAATTCTACCTGTAATGTACTGATAAGGCATCATCATTTTAGGCCGGCAGACCCTGCTCTAATATTCGTCAACCTCTTGGGTCAAATACAAAGAAATAACAGATGTTTACCCGTATTTACGTGGGAATAATGTGATAAAAACCTTGACAGTGGCGGTGCGCTTGAGTTTATTTTTGGGAACTTACCCTTTTTAAACAGTTTAGGTAAAATGAAAATCTTGTTTCTTTTATATGTGTAAAAAAATTATTTTAAAATTTATAGTATATCAATATTGTACAGTTGGTATAATTATAGTTAATAATAACCATTTTATTAAGAAAATAATACACATTAAAAATGCATAGTCAAAAAATAATTATTTAAAATATAATCTATACCTAATTAAATATGCTACATAATCTACATCTAGTTATTCACATTCTTCCATATCTGACATACTATCACTACTTGAGTCATATGAGTCTACTTGTATAATTAGAGGTTCAACAGTTGTATCTACTATTTTATCCAAAGACCACATTTTATTTTCTACTTCTAATACATGTTCGACACATTTTTTCCAGTTTTCTGGGGAAGCATTAGATATGGCAATTTGAAATAGTTTTTTTTATATCTACTAGTTTAAACGTAGTATTATTTCTGGCTACTTCACCTTTCACCTGTGCCCATATAAGTTCTATGGGGTTTAGTTCGCAGTGATAAGGTGGCAGCCGATATACAGTTATATTTTGTTTCTTGGCTATTTCATCAATTACAAAACGTGTGTACTTAGCTTTATTTGTGGCGACTTCACTTTTACTAGCTGCAACAACTCTAGTTTAACACTATCTGTAGGATGTTCAAAATTTTGCTGCATCAACCAGGATTGAATGTCTTTTTTAAGCCAGCTTAAAGAGCATTTTGTACGCGCTTCCTGCCTCCGAATGCCTCTGTTCCAGACCGGAAAACAATTTTTAAATGGGTTGCTAACTTAAGGGCAACTGGTTCTTGACTTTCCTAAATCAAGACAGCGATCCGAGATGAAACTGCTGCTATTCCTCAAGATATGGTGATAAAAGTGATGCGGAACTTCTAGGAACGCCTTCGCATGTCTGTCGCTGCTAACGGCCGTCACTTACACGATATAATTTTGAAAACATAGTTAAAAAACCTTAAAGTGTGCTCTTTTGAAAATAATAAAAGTTTAGCTTCATATTTTATAGTAGACTTTTTATTTGCTACCCAAATGTGGGAGTCCATTCTGCCGCACCCTGTATAATCGAATACGTTTTTAACAATCTGCTTTTCGTTTACAGTTAAATGGCCGAGACATGCGCGTTTCTGCGGAGAAGCCACTTTTACAATACTGTAATACTTTGAACAATACTTTAACAATTTATAACCACTCAGTTGCACATACGGAAAGATACTAAAATATATATAAAATTTATAATCCTTATTTAACGCAATTCGGTGTATTTCTACCTGTTCTTTGCACAGAGACTGGTGCGCCTATGGTTTACAACCTTCTAACCGTCCCGAGACATTTTTATTACTATCTCTTGCAAAAAAATAGGGTATAGTAATGTTCTGTTCTCACTTTTTATACAGGGTGTTTTACAACTTATCCGACAAATTTTAAGGGCTTATTTTACAATATAAAATAAGAAACAATCTTTATATAACATATGTCCTAAACGTCTTAGTTTTTGAACTACAGGGTGTTAAAAAATTAAAAAAATATTTTTTTATGAACTTTAATACCAGTTTAGATATTTAAAAAAAAAATGGGAGACCCCTCCTATGTATTAAGAGACATTTTTTGGCATACAAGAAAAAAAATATTTTTACCGGTGTCGTTTATTAAGGTAAATATTTTTCTAGGAAAAAATGGTACGCTACTGCATTTTTCTAAAATAAAATATTTTTTAAAATTCCCGTTTTGTTTTACAGAAATTTGATCTCTTCAGTTTTTTTTCATTTTATGCACGGTTTTTGCGTAAATAAATAAAGAGCATTTCTCGGCATGGTCTAATCCCTATCTAATTACAGAATAAATATCGAAGGTAATTTTTCACTGTAGAATTTGATATTATCCATACGAAATGACCGTGTCGAGAAATTATTTTTATTTATTTACGCGAAAACCGTGCATCAAATAAATAAAAAAATCAAGAGATCAAATGTGTTCCAAACCTAATGGAAATTTTTAAAATTATTTTTATTTCAGCAAAATGCAGTGGCGTACCATTTTTTAATTAAAAAATATTTAACTTTAACCTCTCATGGACGACACTAATAAAAAAAATGTATTTTGTATTTCATATGAAGTTTTTTTCTATTTTTTTATTGTAGAATTAGCCCTTAAAGTTTGTCGGATAAGATGTAAAACACCCTGTATGTATATTTTCGTTTGATAAAAACATTTTCTGTTTCATTAAAAAAGCAGTAACCAGGTATTCTTTTCAAACAAAAAAGAACATATTTTTGTGTTTTTAAACTACTTTTATGTCTATGTTGTGTTTACAATTTTTTTTTAAACTGTAGTGAATATGTATGTTTTATTTATTATTATGTTCTGGGCAGCCCGCCAATTCAATTCAATTTATTAATTTACACAAATCAAAAAACGCGTTTTTTTAAATCTTAAAATATATACACGGTTAGCCACTTTAAAAGGTTCAAAGGCATTGTGTAAAAAGGAGATGGTCTAAAGCGTGTAGAACACAATCAGGTAGGGATTAGACAACAAATGCAGGCATGTAAGCATTTCCTGATATGGTGACCATGAACCTTTTGAAGTGACTAAACGTACTTAGGTATATGTTTTTCGCAAAGGGACCAGGTGGTCTAGAATTAAAAACCATATTCTTTTTTTTTCGATATTTCAAAAATATAGTATTTCAAAAATGTACTGTAAAATTTTTGTAATGATATTGACAATACTTTCAGTTCTACAAATAATTTAATAAGCAGGCAAAAACTATCCGGTCGATTTTCCTGAAATTTTACAATATCACTCAGTACACTTGTGCTTCTCCCAGGTGCTATAATTAAATTTTGACGTTAAATATTTCTATTTTTTAAAGCACAAAAACTAACAAAAAAAGTCTGATTTCGGAAACAAAATTTCAATAACGTATCATCTTGTCATTTTTTTTCTAATTCTAGCAGCTGCGATAACGACACTAATACTGATTAACAATTTCTTTTATTTTTTGTTTTCGGAACACAATATTCCTTGAGGGGGCAACTTCGGCGCCATTTTTAAATACAATTTATTTAAACTTTTTTTTACTATTTTATAAATAATATAAATTGTTTAAAGAAATATTTCATGTTGTTATTTATTGTTTTTACAATCTTATAAACTAAGTAGCCAAATTCTGGAGCTCTAGACCACCGGGTTCGGGTCCCCTTAATAGCCGCATTTTTAAAAAATTAAAACTATAACACTGTTTTGATACTACAGTTTCTTTTGATTGATTTTAAACACTTGTTATATGCTTTATATCTGAACTAAGCATTTGATTTGCTTAACCCTTAAACGACAACATGGTTTCCTATCGAATAATATTTAAGACATGTTTCTTGCAAAACTTGTCTTCTAACCTTGTTTTGTAGCTTAGCTGTTACTGTTACCACAAAAATAACGTATGCAGTAGAAGTTTATTGTCTAAATTATAGGTGTTTGACGTTGTCGGCCGTGTTATTATTTGCGTAAAAGACATGTCTATCAAGAAAGAATTTCTGAGTAAAAAGGAACATAAAAGAATAAAAGACTACAACATGAAGATAGTAATAAAGATAATGATAATAATAATTATGACTTGAGTGGTTATGGAAGTAAATCAGAAGATGAAGAAGAATAAGAAGACTCTTTGTTTGACCTCCGGACAGTTCGGACGTGCGTAGAGGACTACAAAGTTCTTCCCGGAGTGGCGGTTAGAGGTGCCGCACGGACTTTTTTATCTTCGGGGATCAAGGAAACATTCACGCTAAATTGACGGCATCTTTCTTCTGGATATAAGCGCTGTGAGCGAAGATTCCTATAAGCTGATGGTAACCAGTAGCAGGTCTTGGTTTGACAGCAGACAATTTATGCATTTGCATCGATTGTAGAATTATTTTGTTTTTTTTTTAATTGACCGGAAAATTGAATTTTCCACTCAATTTTTTAAGCGGAAAATGCTATTTTACAGGACTAATTTACTTTCCGGTCCCTAGTTTACTTTCCGGTCTCTCATTTACTTTCCGGTCCCTGATATCAAAAAATCCTGTTAGCCATGACAAAAATTGTCAGAGTTCAATTGTTACTATTTGACAGTTCAAGATATTGTAAAGTAAAGAATGCATCATTTTGCCAAAATGGAGTCAGACATGGAAAATCCAGATGAAATAATTGAAGCAGCGTCCTTATTGTCTTTTAAATATAACACTAAAAATTTACACAGTTTTTTTTCCGGTCAATTAAAAAAATTATGTACGATACTCGACCGGAAATAATTTTTACGGGTCTCCTCAAAACTGTAAATGTTTTTCGTCGACCCGTAAAATACCATTTTCCGGTCTAGTAACGTAAATAGCTATTCTTTTGGAATTTCTGGGAGCTACGAGGTCGATTATTCAGATTTTCCGCCGACGAAGCCCTGGAAAACATATTTCGGAAGGGGGAAAGTGGTGGATTGGACCTAAAGGGACCAAAACCTATAAAAATAGAATAGAATAGAATAGAATAGAATAGAAGAAGAATAAGAAGTGGATAAACACAAAATAGTTCATACACTACTTCGTTTAACCAGAACCAACTGAAAATAAATCGTGACGATAAAGTACCTTGAGCACATCTACAACAAAGTGATTTATGGAAGCAGTGATTACAGATGGCACTCTAAATCTTTTTTTTTTCAATACACAGACAAGGAATGTAATGTGCAAAAATATTTTTTTCTATAAATAATCATTGTTTATATTACAAAACAACCAGAAAAAAAACAAGATACGTTTTTTGCTGGTCAAATTTTACAATACCAATAATATGCGACCCATTTATGTATGAACAATTTTATGTTGTCGTTTAAGGGTTAAAGTTTTAAATTAGTTAATCCTTTTCTCTTATCACCCATTCTAAAATTACTTAATTAATGTGTAGGTGTTAATTATATTAACTAATACTTGTCAGTAATTTTTACTTGTAGTCGCTTAGTGCTTTCTTACTGTTGTTTTGTTTTTCAATATTTAAGTGATTAGAAAAATTCAGATAAATAAAATACTATACGAAAATTTGCTAGTTTTCTTTAAATTCCTATCATATTGAAACAAAGAAAAACTTAACATCCAAGTGGCAACGCAGCAATGTGACTTTCTAACCAACAATCAACTCATCCGCGATCGTCATGGCCGCCTAAGTTGGTGGCCGCTCTAATCTCGGTTCGTCCGCGCGAATATTTTTAACGGGTGTTTTTTTTTGTGTGTTCGTGTCTCTAGTGACCAAAAAGGACTGTTGAAGACAAATAGGTTGTATCATAAACTTCATAATTCAAAATGACCCTTTGCTACCAATTGGCCAGGGTTTCAGCGAAGATTTGCAAGAATATTCGTGCCCAGGGCGCTAAGCGCGTGCGCTTAGCAACAGTCTGAGGTCGAGACGCTACGTTGCCAAATCGCTGCGAAAGGGTTTCCTTGATATAAAGTGAGTCATTTTGTTTACTACAGTTTTGGAGATGCGTTAATGATTAAATTAAATAGACTTAAGTTTTTTTATTCGCATATTTTATATAAATAACTGTATAAGTAGAAAAGCTATTAGTTACAAACAACGTAGGTTGTGACATATTAAACTTTGTTTAAAATAATCCTTTTACTAAGTCTGCGATTTTATTTAATAATTTAGTAAATATCTAAATACATCTGAATTTTCGTGGCACAACATCGTAAAAATTCAATCCGATTATGTAAATCGTATCGAATCTAATACCAGAGCTATACTGTACTGTTTGTCCTGGATGTTATCGGACACAGATAATCCAATTCCACATCCTTTTACATTAAACATTACCCTTTTATTGTTGAGCGGTTTTTTTGAATATACTGATTGACTAAACTTGATCTTGGGATCGGATTTCTGTACAAAAAAGAGATATAAAACAAGGTAACTTTCATGATTTCTTTTTTTGTTGAAAATATATTAAGTAGTGATATGTATTTACCCCCGATTTTGAGTTATAAATATGACGCATCAATGAAATTTTTGCTGAAATTGTGAAAAAAGGTCTGTAAAAAATTGGTAAAAAAACATCTACTGTAAATTGGAAGTACCTAAAAATGTGTGCGAATAAAATTTTTAGATGGTATTAGATACTGGTTTCACATAAATCATCGCGAGGAGCAAAGTGCTAAAATAGGTTTAAAAAAACATTTATAGAATGCGTTTTTGTTGCTGACGAAGTTAGCAGAGGATATTTTTAGGACGTAAAAGTGAAAAAATATTTTTTTGTTCAAACAGACAGGTGAATATCCTGTTCATTTTTTTTGAGCCTTATACCTTCTGGGTATATTTGGACGATTGTGAGGTAAATTTCTTTTTACGAGCTTTGGCCTGGAGAGTCGTTTCCAATTCTAAGTAACATGGTACAAATGGAGTGCCATTAGGTAAAACAAAAGATGTGCATCCATTTTGGTTATTTGGTTAGCATTTTTATTGCCTTCCACAACCTCATATCCTTGTACCTATGTACATACACTAGAGTAACTGTTGTCTGGAACAGGGATTGTCGGCATTCCCAGGCAAGCCTTAAGTCAAAGAGCCGGATAAGGCTAAAGCCTTTAAAGCGGCCTGAATAGCCGATAGGACGTAGATGTAGAATTTTCGCGAACAGAACTTGCTCCACGTATACCTTTCTTGGTACATTTGGTTACACAGATATCGCATATGCATTTATTTCAGCTTGGAAGATGGTGGAAGATTTTTTATTTGGGGTTCATAGACTCCTATCCTAACTCCTTTTATCATGGATCTAAGAAGTGCTTTGGATTGTAACAAACAGTGTAGTTGGCTTGTGTGATTACTCATTATAAAAATTGTCTCCTAAGAAAAATATCTTAAGTAATTTTTTATTTATTTAATTATTTTGCTTTATGCGGTTAAATGTATTGCTGAAAAATGTATTACATATAATCCGTGTTTATTTATTGCATCGTTATTTTATTCTGTTGTTGGCTCGGAATCCAGTTATTAAAATTGATTGTAAAGTTACTTTCGTGCCAGCTAATTTTTTAGTTTACTTTATTTGTTAATGTGTGCATGCATACTGCTTTTACAGTTTGCATTTTCAGCCTAATGTTATTTTGGTTTACGTAAATTTTGTCAGAAACGGAAAAATCCTTGAGACATTTCCAATGCGATATTTTTAAACAGTTAATATATAACTAATGTTGTTGGCTGGTTCTTTTATTTTTACATCGAAGAGTGGACTGCATATTTTAAAACAAAGCCAGTTTCGACCAAGTACGAAGTCGAAAATGGTGCAGTACTAAGAGCACAATATTTTTAAGAAACTAAGCTTCAAAATTCGAACAGTTTCTTCTTGTCGTATTGAAGCTTTAGGCTGAAGTCACAGGTCTATTATTCTGTTGGCTGTTCTTTTTCCTCTTTCCTCTTTATTTACTGTTTAAGCAGGGATCTAGGAAGTCCATCGAATTTTCTTGTGGAATACCTTGAATGGACTTGATCGCAACAACACGCGACGCCTCTGGAACGACCCTGCGACTCCCTGGGGTGTCGCGACGCACAGTTTTGGAAGCCCAGCAACTATGCTTTAAGAACGAAACAGTTTTTTTCTAAATTATAATTCCTTATAGTCATCAAGGTATACGACCGTTCTAAGAAGAGTGACCTATTTCGGTATTTAATAATATAAAAAAATACATGAAGTAGCCAGCTTTGTGTATTTTCTTCGTAGAATCCTGAAGAGTACTAAAGAAACAGATTTTTATTGAAACAAAAGAGATATACCTTATTTATTGGTTTCCTTTAGAAAGTATCTTATTTTTCTCTAGATACATTACTAAAAAAATTATAATATATTGTTGTATAGTTGTATTAGGCAGGAAAAGAATTCTATAATCTACAATTTTAGGGTAAATTGAGTACCTTGTGTTAAGTGTAAATAATGTTTAGGATCTGTAATAAGGATTATACTTGACTATGGAGTGGAAAATTATTTTTTCGTCTATTATTATACTTAAAAGAGTTAAATCTGCTTTTAAGTTAAGATTTAAAGTCGTTAGAATTAAATAGGAGAAATCATAAAACCATAAACAAAATACCGCCACTCGTTTTTATAAAAAAACCCTTTATCATGACGCGCCGCTTTTTTTGAGCCAACGTGGACTTGATAACTTTTATGATTACTCTTATTTGATTCCAATGACTATAAGCTAATAATAAGGCTAAGAAGGTGATACTTATCCTTAAATTACTAGGGTAGTTTAAGAGGTAAATTAACAAATCTGATACTCGGAACTTATTCTTTATACAAGCTTTCCTGGTCTATTCCAAAGCTAAAACACTCTTCCTTGAACAAAAAATGCTTATACTGCAAACTTTTGTAAATAAATTGCGAATTAAATGTTTTTATTTAAAATTATTGGTTTTAGGTAAACCTTTTCACTAGACTTACAGAGTTTAAAGTATTGCCGAGTGCTCTAAGCGTGATCTCGCTAAGCATGTTGGTACCAGGTGCAGTGCCCATTCTTTTTAGCATCTTTTTGCAGGTATCACTTTCAAAATCCGCAATATCCTGTTAATAAATTGAATCCTTAGATTTAAATAAATCTTTACAACTTTTTGATTACGGTAATGTTTATCTTTGGCAGCTCGTAGAATTATTTCTGCAATCGCTGTTTCCTCTAACAGTAGCTAAGGAGTGGTTTGCAAATTCTTTTACTAAAACTTTTTACTGAGATTTAAAATATACTTATTTCTTTAGTTTCCATCATATGTAGTGATCACTGTTTTAAAGAGTTAAGCAGCAAATGAGGCATTCTTTACTTTTGATAAATATTTCATAAACTCTACAAATTTATAATTTAAGTCCATCTTCCGCCTACCCGTCCTTTCTTTTTAAGTATAGTGATAATTATAGGCAGTATTTTTGGTATTAATCAATATTTACACAATTTTATTCTTTTCAGCCAAACCGACAACGCCGTAGACAAACGACAATCGGCGGTCGTCGCACGCCGCCATCCTAGACGATCTGAACGTCAACGAGTCGCAGTCGCCAGACTCGAGAAATGCTCAGCCCGAGACTGCTAAACAACACATAAGCTGAACAAGGACAGACGCTGCAAAACACGCGCAATAAACGAAGATAGAAAGATCTGGTATACGTCGAACCAGACCTTTGTTATGTAAGAATCAGTAGGAATTTGACTGGCCTACCTGTCGTTTCACATCGGGTAGAAGTCAGTGTCGGTGTCGTGAAAAGCAAAGTCGTCAAATCCCGCGAGAGACAAAAGATGAAGTTCGCGTAAAGAAGGCAGTGGATGTAATTAAGTGTGAAGTGATCGTGGTTACCGTGAAAATAACAGTCGAAAATCGAGAAGTGTTTTATTCGTTTGTCTAATTTTACAAGAGGTTTTAGTACCTTTCAACAATTTAGTGTCGTGGCGTAGGCGAAACTGAATTTCGAACTCTGTTTAATCTTGTGTACTGTGGCCAATTATTCAACTTTCTGGCAGTTTGTTATAAATTGTGGTTTGATAATTTTGGTCATTCAAAGCTACTAAGGTTTAAAAATAAGGTTTATATAGTTCTTAATTGGTGTTAAAAGTGAATAAACTCGTACATTTACAATAGGATAAATCGTTAACAATCCAGATCTTCTTGGATCAAAAACTGCTAATAGTATGTATAAAATTTTATATTGAGGTTTTGGTAGCTTAGTATTTAGAATAATTATAAAACACTTAAGATGATGTGAGAAAGTGAGGTTTACTTTTTATGACAGTAATAGATGGAAAGTCTATTCTTTATGGGGTTCACAAAATGTTTTTTCCAAAACCTACTTTGTTATGGTAATTTGACAAATTTTTGTCTGATTAAATTTAATTTGTTAATTATTAATTACATGCGAATACAAAGGTTAATTAATACACCAGTATAAATTATAGTAAACAAAATATGTCTCGAGTTTATGTATCTGTTTTGTATCAACTTAAAAGTAAATTCTTTAAAAGTACTTTTGAAGATTCATATCTGTCTCAATAAAAAGTATTGATAGTTAAGAATTTTCTTTTGAATTCCCATGTAGGATTTTAAAATTATTTGGTTTAGAGAATAATTTTATATTATGTTTAAATATAAGTAATTAGTTAAAAATTCAAGAATAATGACGCCATCCAACTTACAGCCGATATACTCACTGAATGCAGTTCTATATTACATCGGACATTGAACTTACATTAACTATATTAACAACATGATTGTAGACAAAGCATTTAACCCGATATATTTTACAAACCGATTGTTTTATTAACAAAACTTTATTCCAGTTCTTTGTTCTTATCAAAGGAAATATTAAGACAATTGTCTATACCTATTTGGCCTGTTGTGAAACAATGAGCCCAAGATGGTTACTTTATTTAATTTCCTTATGCGTACATAATTGAACATGTAGTCAGTTTCTCCAAGGTTCTTTTGATAAAAAAAGTTAAATACCAAAAATGAAACGTATGATTTATTGTATGACATTATAACTAAATTGTCATGAACCCTTTGATACATGATAACTGAGCCATATTATAATAAATACACTACTTTTGTTGTGTTTTTGATTACTATACCTACCAACTGATTAAATAAAATTATACAAAATGATAAAGAAGCACATAAAGTTGCCGATGCATTACCAATAAATTTCGTGATATTGGGTCTTAAATAAATAGATGATCATGTGTAATGATGATCAGAATTAGATGACCGGTAAATAATTGGCTCGGCAATATTTTTCTGTAAAGGAATGTATAGAGCAAGAAACATCCGAAAACATAAGGCTTTGCAACTTTGCAAGGCGGTAGACAATGTTATGTTTTCAATTATCCTACTTTTTGGACTTCTATTGTCTTTTCTTTCTGTGGTGTCTATCTCCAACCCTTTTCAAGTGACAGCTGTTTAGTTGGAGATAGATACCATCCGAAACGTCGTCTATCAATTGAAAATAAAAGACAATGGAAGTTCAAGAAAGTAGTGTTATTGAAAACAAAACATTGTCTACCACTTTCAAAGCAGCATTGATATTAGCAAAGCTTTATGCCCAAGAAAGTAGTATTATTGATCAATGTTGCTTCTTACTAAAAAAGAGGAATTTTTTATTGAATATAATGTATTTTATGGCAACAATTCTTAATAAAAGATAATTTATTAATATTATTATTAAATACGAAACGATGCACATCCACACGATATTTTGCCTCAAAAATGTTTTAATAGAACCCGCAACTGCAACAAGGATTGACAACATGGAGATCGGCGTGTATCCAGCGATTTTCGTATAAATCCTAAAGTATCGTGATCCTATGGCAAGTAAATTTTACCCGTTTTCACATAACTGGTTCAGATACTTATAATACGCGTAAAAATCTTATTAAAAAGTTAGAATGAATAATCTACACTATCATTTTAGACATATTAGGCCATATTAATAAAAGAAGCAAATGCTTTTGCTTATAAGTAAAGGTATTGATCATAATAAAGAAATAAAGAAGAATTTACTTCAAACGTATGAGCATTTGCTTACAAGTGCGAGTATTTACTTATAGAAAAGTGCTGCTGCTATTCATTAGCTTTAATTTTCTATAAGTAAATACTGCACTTGTAAGCAAATGCTCATACATTTAAAGTAAATTCTTTTTATTTCTTTATTATGATCAATACCTTTTACTTATAAGCAAAAGTATTTGCTTCTTTTTATTCATATGGCCGTTATCTTGGCGATAAAAAATCGAACAAAATTTATTTATCTTAAATAGATTTTAAATACCAGGATATACTTAGACCTTAGGATGCGGGCAAATCTATAAAACTAGTTAGGTAATTAGTTTATAAACCTGTTAGATATTTAATGATAAAAATGACGAGATGGCTTTTGCCTCGGCTTTTGCCTATAAGTTGTGTCAGAAGTGCGGGTTACAAAGAAATGGTTTTTTACCGATGTAATTGACTAATGGGCACATCGTTATACTAAATCCGATTCAACCGATCGGATAAAACTTAATACGACAAAAAATTGCGATATACACGTTTCAGATTAAGTAATGAATTGGATTAAACGCCATAAGTTAATCCTGTTTTTGAAGCGATTTTAATTGAGTTCAGTCGGATCGGAGGTTAAATTTATACGATATTCACGGTTTTGGAAAAGGTTTGAAAATGACAGTTAGGTAAAACAGCTGATAAGTGCAGAAACAAAATAGTGGGATTTAAAATAAGCTTAAATATTTGCTAAAATATTATGATAGTGTTTCTTTAGTGGTTTGCGTTATTATTTTGTCTTAATTTTCTGAAATTAAATGAAGTTTATTAAAAAATATTACAAAAGTAAGGTTAGAAGTTTATTTTTATGTGTTTGCTCTCTTTGTCATTGTATATACTTTTCTTTATTCAATTTAAAAGAATTAAGATCCGGATTATCTGCAGTATTAGGTTCAATGCGATCCGTCCAATCGGATTCGATTTTTGCGATGTACCCTTAGTCCTTGACTATCGGCAAGATTTTAAGTATTATTCCTAATTTAGTTTAAATCCGTCCTACGTAAAACTGATCTTGTATAAATAATTTTAAATATTTAATTTTTAAAAGTGCAATAACAATACTATTTAGTATGCAAATGTAAGGTAATTATTGAATTGTATAACAACAAAGTCCTTTTTATTAAACTTATTTACATTGTTAAATTTATTAGGTACTAACTAGTTTATATTCGTGGGTGGTAAAAACACTGTTAAAAAAATAATTTGTATGATTATGTCTTATTTTTCCTTTCGATGATCTGCTGGACCTTCAGTGAACAGGTTCGTTAAAAGCTACACGGTTTATTCGGGCAGCGGCTGCGGATAAACCTAATGCAGGGGGCGAATTTTAGTAGCCCTCAAGGAATCATTCTGCAAAGTTCTTTTCCTCAATTGTTTTTCTTTATGAAACTTTACTTCTGACACTCTTGGTATTTAGGCTTTAAGCTCTGGTAATTTTTTTTTCGGCTTTAAAAAGATAGGCATGCACTGGATCGATGAAATTATGTGCAATAGGATGGAATTGGTAAAGGTAATGTGGAATTGTCATGGAATAATGTGGAATTGTGGTGCAATTATGTGGAATTGTGTAAAATTTGACATATTCTAATTTTATTTGTGATTGAAGTAATTTGTGTGTTGTACCTCCCTTTCTGTTTGACCATTTCTTCTGTTTGTTTTTTTTACGTAAAGACTTTTATTTTGCTCTTCAATTTTTTAACCGATAAAAAAATATTTTTGGTTTAAAAAAATTGCCTCAATTGAACATTTAATCACAATGGCGCAACATTAACTCTGTACTTTAGTAAAATAGAGGCATTGATCTGCCACTGCATCATTAATGTTTAAAATTTAAGGGAAATTTTAATGGAATTAAGTAAAATTGTGGTGAAATTAGATAGAATTATGTGTAATTTTTAGAAGGTAACGTAGAATTGTATCGGATAAAAATGGAATTGCGTGGACTTATATGAAAAAATAAAATTGTGGTGTAAACATTTTTGTCAGTGGTTTACCCTTCGGGTTGTACGATCACTATGAGATGTAATAAAAAACAAAAATTTAATTTCTAATCGCAGAAATCTAATGTCTAATAATTCTATGTACATGACTAAATTTACCTATCAATATATTAGGCGCCTTGGCGTTATCTCAAGGGCCATCAACAAAGCAAAAATGTATTTATAATATTGCAAATTAATATTGTTCTAATACTACGGTTATTTTTTATGATCTGTATAAAATAACCGAAGAAAACTTTTAAATATCGATGATGCATTTGTTTACCGAGGGTCTTTATAATTATGTAACTGCAGCGTTAAGGAATACATATCTTCAAATAATACAGAACTTGACGTCTTAATAATTTCATCATGGTTATTATTGGGTTAGGTACGTATGAATTCTTCCCTATAGAGCGCTTTAACTACCCATTGATACTTATAGTTTGTTAACCCTCCTTTGTATCCCCCAAGAGGCAGAACGAAATATACTATGACTAAGGGTACATAGTTATATTGATTTCTATTGAACCAATCGAATAAAACTTAATCCGACAAAAAATTGCGAAGACTTACACGTTTCAGATTAAGTATGGGATTGAATTGAACGCCATAGGGCAATCCTTTTTCAAGTCAGTCCGATCGGAGGTTATATTTGTACGATATTCACGGTTTTGGAAAAGGTGTGAAAAATGACAGTTAAGTAAAACAGCTGATAAGTGTAGAAACGAAATAGTGGGAAATAAAATAAGCTTAAATATTTGCTAAAATATTGTGATAGTGATTCTTTGGTGTATTAATCTAAAAATACCACAAAAGTAAGGTTAGAAGTTTATTTTTATTTGTGTGCTCATTTGCCATTGTATATACTTTTTTTTTGTCAAATTTAAAAGAATTTGAAACCGAATTAAGTATCTGCATCCGATAAATTCTAGGACAAAGGGCACAGTATAAGCTTTAATGCGATCCGTCCAATCGGATTTGATTTTTACGATGTATCCTTAGTCTATGAGAACGAGTGACTTATTTAGGTCGTAAATCCCTAATAAAAATAGGATATGCGCCGGTTTATTCCCGTTTGGGGAATTCTCGTTTCGGCACCTACCAAATTTTACTTGACCTGACCCTTTTTTTCTGGTTTGGACACCTCGGCAAAAATGCATAACTATCTCTTCTCGTTTGGTACCCTAACGGTGGGAACAAAATTCTTTAGTGGATTTATAAAGTGTGTATTAGTCTTGGGTTTAATTAAGGAAAAAAAGGACTTGCCGATCAAAACTAACCATACTTTGTAATAATAACAGAACTATTATAATGCAATAGGATTGTCACCGATTTAGGAGTAAATCAGAACCAATCAAGCAACGGACAAGTGGCACTGATTTATATAATATATTTCGCCGGTCAACTGTACCTATATAAAATAATAAAGCGGTATTGAAATGTAACATTATGAGGGTATTAAATTTCGACACTGTCAGCTATTTATGTGAAAATAAATTAAAAGTATCTTGTCTTTTTATACACCAACAGTTCTTTAATATTGACATTTATTACAAGGTTTATTACTAGGTTTATTATATTTGTGGCAAATGGAAAGTTATTACCAAAGGGATGAAATAAAATATAAAAGCCAAGGGAAAACATATTTTATTCAGAATCAAGTCGAAAACTTAAATAAATATTATTATATTGCTAATTTTTGTAAACATAAACAATAAAATATGACGAATATATATTTTAAATTACTTCCCAAAGATACATAGGTTTAAAATACACTCCTCACAAAAATTATCGGATATGCTTAAATAATTTTTTTAATCTTTTGACATCCCACGAAGGCATATGCCTAAATACCAGAGTACCGTGGGTGTCGGGCTATTAGATGTTTAACCCATCGTTTCCCCTGTTCCGTCAACGTTGTCCAAGCACTGAAACATGCAGTTATGCATTTCACAGTACCTTTTAGACAACGCGGTAGTGCCACCACGGTCGTTATTTTTAAATAACTCCTACCTAAATATGTCTTCTCCACTGGGAATCAAACCGGCGACCCCTGGCTTCGAAGATGAAAGCTCTGTCCACTGCGCCACGGGGGCATACTTTTTTAATAATTAAGTTATCGTGACCATTTAAAAAAGAAAATTGTAAGAAAAGGAGAAGCTATACCTTTGGCGTAAACTTTGTTATTTAGACCACGATTCAGCAAAGAAAAAGCAACGCGGATATCAGTCCTGTCTCACTTTCAAATTATTTCCCTTTTTGTTGCCCGCACACTATTTAAATGATGCGATTAGAAAAATATAGTTGATTGTCGTCTTTACTTGCATGACGCCTCTGGCTGCTAAATAAATTTACTTTACTATTAACAATACATTCTACAGTGTGATTTAAAGTTTTTGAAAAAAAATTAATCGCCTCCTATGATGTCCTGTTGAAAGAGAGCAATCAAATTTGTGGTTATAAAATATCAGAAATGTAAAAGGGTTTATTTACAAATGGGATAACTTCCCTTTAACACTACATCGTACAGCGCGATTAAAAGTTATTGATTTTTTTCTAAAATTTTAATCACCCTTCCCTTATTATGCATTGTGAACAGTAAATAAAAATTGTGTGTATTTAATATTATCCAGGAACTGATTTTAATACGTCTATTTGTAAACGAATCAATACTTTACAATAAATTTAAATAGATATTTATTTTCAGCCATTTATCTAAAAATAATTCACTTGCATTTAGTTATAAACTCAAGGAAACAGATAAACAGTAAATAGAAGTAAAATAAATAGCACACCTACATTTTAAGATTCAAATGTGTTTTACGGTTTACGAATAATTTTGTTTTATTTTTAAATATAAAATTGCTTACTGATCTATATTTGTATTTAAAATACTATAATGTTTGTTATGGTATACTCTCCTCCCTTGTTCTTCATCCCTAATCTCCCACTAATGGGCTGCTTGGAGCCAATACTTTATAATTTAAATCAACCAAAGAACAATATCAAGTATTTGTATAATTGAGAAACCATTAGGGCAAACTAATCCTACAGAATCAGCTTAGGATTGGTTACCCAAAATAAAATTTTACTGTAAGTACAACAAACTGACCGTGTAATATAGATCTCAGGTTATAAAGGCTACGAAGAAAATGCTGGGGAAAATACAAAGCTAAAGAAGTCTTGGACAAGATGTTAGAACCAGATCTATTTTGCGATATTTCTGTTGTTATTTTTTTGAATATCCTTAAAAATATTGGATAGACCAATCAATCTCTTATCTGGTGATTACAGTCGCCTGGTCAACCTGAAGCCAAATAGTTCATTAAATGCTTTTCGCCGAAGTTTACCTCAGACCTGCGAAGCTATATAGTCTCAAGATAGCGGTAGATAAACTGAAGATAGCGGTAGATTATATGATAAAAAATAAATCCACCCAATCTAGATTATCAAATACATTTGGAGTAACGTGTGGTGGTGTGATCTACCGGTTCAGCTAACAATAAGTGAAAAGCTGTATAGGCTAGAAAAGCAACTATAAAGCGGGACCGATACACAGTGCGTTAAGCGATAGGGATTTCAGGGTTCTGATATTAATAATTGAGGAGGGTACAATGCTCTGCTACTACAGAAAGCAATACTGTAATGTTTTTATACATTTAGCACATAATTACATATACTATACATTTAGGTTGTTATAAAATTATTAATTTTGGTATTTTTGCGACGCCGACGCACTGTGCGATGTGTCACGTTGTTTACATGCCGGAATTATTTATTTAATCTCTACCTGTTGGTATCCTATACGCGTTAGACCGTTTCTTCCACGCATTGTCAGTGAACCTTTCGACTTAGCTGATGCTGTACAAGTGGTTATATTTTGTTCGAGTTTTAGGATATTCTTCTTCAAAAATTACAACAAGTTTTTCATTCTTTATTTATTGCGAACTTTTAGTTAGGTACATAACCCAGCTTTTCACATCATCTTTCGTGTATATTATTACCACCCCCAGTATTCAGACCTAAAATACTCTTAAGCATTTTTGTTTCAGTGTTCACAGTAAAGCATGTTGTCCCACAACAACCTCCCGTCTACTAACCTACAGTATCTCGTGATTCAAGACGTTTTCAAAGAGAACAGCATAATGATGCCCTTTCAAGCACATTAGTACAGTTTCTGTACCACAGTATCTACAAAATCTAAAAAAATATAGACATTTGATTCAAACATTAACAAAATATTTTTAAGAGGAGAAAGCAGCCTCCAAAATGATGGAGGTCACGCCGCACCTCAAGAGCGTGCTAAAGAACTACCAGTATAGTGCAACAAAGTCCCTGCAAGGCCCAGGACTGTCCCTAAATCCAACCACAGTAAAAATTGAAACTTTGAGCCCAGAAGGGGCTAAAGAGGAGGAATTTCAGCCCAATCCAACCCCGTTTCCTGTACAACAGGTGCCGATTTTGGCGGCACCCGATACGTCTTGTAGTGAACGATCTGAAACGATTCTGGAAGGAGAGGCTATATCGTGTTTTGTAGTTGGTGGAGAAAAGAGGCTGTGTTTGCCACAGGTAAGAATCTGATATTAATTTTTTACATCTGAAATATGTATAATCAGTTTTAAGTTCGTTCTGAAACTTTAAATAAACACCACAACCAAAGGTGGTAGAAAATGACACCTACACCCGGGTATAGACAGTCAAATACTGTTACTTCCGGACACCAGGCCGATTTTGATGATTTTTGCAGACAGCTTTTCTTTGGGGCGCTGATCACGAATATAAATTTTTATTCAGCAACGTTTCGTTCTCGAAAATTATTTTTCCTACGACCACATGTGAAAATAGTAAATAGCACACTGTTTTCATGCATAGAAAATGCCTTATATCACACTAGTGTTGCAAAGTACTTTACAACACTAGTGTTGCAAAGTATAATATAAAGCTGTCATCGCTGTCATTGTTATTTAAAATAAATTTGGAGTTATCAGGCTGTTGATGGGATTTACATTGAAAAAGCCATGAAATATTTTTTTAATGAGGACCTTTTTTAATTCTTAAATGATAAAAAGCGACTAGGTAGGTGATTTTTAATATAAAAATATTGTTAAACAGTATAATATATCGCAGTAAGGAAAAGTATATATCACCCTAGTGATGCAAAGTTTTCAATTGTTTTCTTATTTTTTCCGTGAAGAGAAACAACTTTTATTGTTTTTTTGGTGAATAACTTGTGGTCGTAGGAAAAACAGTGTACATTACTTGTGTGAAAATCACTTTCATACACGCGTGGATATTCCCACTCGTGTGAAATAAGTCATTTTCCACCCTTGTAATGTAATATACTATTACGTACTTTTTTTATTGAATTGCAAAGCATTACTTTTAATCTCAGTAGCCATTTGTTAAAGGTGAAGCTTTGCCATTAAGAACAGAAAACGAATTTTTAAAAGTTTTTATAAAATATTATGTGCCAATTTAGCGTAAAACTTAAGAGTTGTGTTAAAAAAGGGTGAATATAGTAAAATTAGGATAGTTTGCTTTTTAAGTTTGGTGGTAAATACCTCGAGAGCAAAACGTTGCCACATAAACATTTTTAGATTCCTAATCAATACCTCAAAAAAACCCGTATGAAAATGACCATTAAAATTGGAGCTCCATCTATAGCGACTCAAAATGTGAAAATGAGGTTTGATAAACAGCTAATGGTCATAAATGATCACTGAGCGTGACGAATTAATTATCCATACACCAACTTTTATAGCGTGTTTAAAATATCAAGGACATCGAAAAATTTTAGCACCTCAAATTAATTATACATGGCTCAATTAAAAAGGATGCAATTGGTCACAAAATGTCAACATTGGTCAGTATAATTTTAATTATACTGACTGATTAAAGGAGTTCTCTATTAAATGAAGACATTTAAGGACGGCAAAATTTTGTGAGCGGCCCAAAATTAAATATTTCTTCTTTAATCTTGCAATAAGCAATTAATTAATTATACTGACCAACGTTGACCATTTTGTGACCAATTGCATCCATTTTGATTGAATCATGTAGTATGATTAATTTGAGGCGCTAAAAATGTTTCGATGATCTTGATATTTTAAACACGCTGTAAAAGTTCGTGAATTAATGATATATTTTGTGACCAATTCGGAGCTGTTTTTAAACCTTAAATTTGACATTTTGAGTTGCTAAATAGATGGGGCTTAAAATAGCGGTGATCTTTAATAAGTAAACATTTAGCAAAGTATGTAAAGTTTAAAAAATGGTGTGTTTTTAATATGGTTCTAAATAAATACTTCTTCAGACGTGGGTTTTTGTGTTTTAAGTACCGTGTTTTTTTCAGGTGCTAAATTCGGTGCTGAGAGACTTTAGTCTTCAAGAAATCAATAGAGAATGCGATCATCTGCAAATCTATTGCTCTCGGTGTACACCAGAGCAACTGAACGTGTTGAAGAGTCACGGGATATTGCCCAGTGGAGCACCCAGTTGTGGATTAATCACCAAAACTGATGCTGAACGATTATGCAGTGCGTTGTTGTTTGCTGGGCTAAAGGTAAGTGTAAGAATTACAATTGTTATTTGGTGTTTTTAATGAGATACCTGTTTAATGCCCGGGACATGAGAAACTGGGAAATTATATCGATCATACGATTTTTTCCTGTGGGGATATTTAAAAGCCATGGTCCTAAGTTTCCAACGTTCGCTGAACGGTAGGGCCGAGCGAAATAACAGGCTTAAAATTGAAAGTCGCGCCGCGTACGAGATTTCGCCCATCGACGAACTAAACAAAAGACGTCCAAATGGAATTATTTTAAATATTGAAATGGATACTATACATACTATGATTGTGTAACAAGTTTAAGTGTATGGTATTTATTTGGTACACGCAAAATAAAATTAAAAGTACTAAAAACATAAAGTTTAAGTGTGTTTTAATTTTTTAGAACATAAACCAAAAATAAAAAAATTAAAGAAAAAATTATTACATTTAGCATAATTGCGACTTAAAAGTAAAAAAATTATTTCTTTATACAAGATGACCGAAAATCGATTTTTTCGGAAAAACCAGACTTAAAGCCAAAGTCTTTGCGAGTCGTCCAGGTACAATCGAGGAACTCAAAGTCAAAATTAGTAAAGAAGTTGAAGGAATAAACGGTTTGCTACGCCGTGTAATGAACCACTTTTTGTCTAATATTGAAAAATGTGTTGGTGGGGGTCATTTAGAAGACGTGATTTTGAAAAGTTTGAATTAAATTAGCCAAATATGAATAAGTTATCCTCAATTCCAAAGAGTTAGCTGTAATTTAGTATAATAAAAGGTTTGTTTGGTAAACTAAAAAAATTAATTCAGATATTTAAATGGGTAGCCTATTAAAAAATCCCTGTATATTATATTATATTTACAGTAATAAAAACATAGGTTCAGAAAATGCAATCTAAATACTTTGCTTTCCAATGGATATAAATAGCACTGAAATAAAAAAAATGTTAAAGAAAGTTATCGTAGAAAATGTTAAACAAACATAATTTTAGCTTTAGTTTTTAAGTAACAACTTTGACACGCTCTTAAAATAATATTTTTTTACAGAATCTTCCGCTTCGACCTCGTAAAGGTATAACGTCTTTTCCGATATACCACGAATGTTTTGGCGAAGCCAGAGGTCGATGCTACTCCGACCTCTACACTAGCAAACACGCCAAATGTATTGAGTGTTCTGATTGTCAGGGTGGATTTTCGCCACAACAATTTGTCTGCCACGTCCATAGGTAAGTTAATACTGTAAAAAATAGTCCAAAATAATGAACAAATCAAAAATTATCGTAGAACATTTCAAGAACGCCAGTTTATGCATTTTGTTGCTACCATGACTTTCATTATTATTTTTTTATTTGGTTTCAAATTATGAATCATTTTTTTGATTCTAGAAATTTGGAAAATCGTACGGTGCACTGGGGATTCGACTCCAGCAGCCATTGGAGGGCGTATCTTCACGTGCCCGACGAACAATCGGATCAGGAAGCTCTGGAGAAGATTTTGGATGAAATGAAAGATCGATATGAAGGAAAAGCGCCGTTCCCGCCTCCACCAGTGATTGAGAGTACCGTCAAAAGAAAACAGGTGAGTTTTATTTTTTATTAGGGCATGGTAATATTTACATACTACTTTAATTTATATAATACCAGCCGACCCGTGCCCACTTCGTTGGGCGTTAATTATATTTTTTCTGAACTTTTTGTTTAATCATAATAAAATATAGCCTATAGCACTTCTGAATAGCGAAGCTATTCTGATTGTAAAAATTGTCATGATTGGTTCAGTTTTACAGGGTGTCTCACCGGGAACTGCTGCGATCGATTTCTCGAAAAGTACGCTTTGGAAAATTTTGAAATTTTGGTAACATTATGAAGTCAGTGGGGGACATTCAACTAAAATATTTTTACAGCTCTACCACTTCCGGTTATACCGGAAGTTAATGACAACATCCTTATTTAAAACGGAACACCCTATATGTTAATTATTTTTAGATTGTGCGTAAAATTCTAAACATAATTTATGTATAATATTTTATACCTAAGTCTAACCGTTTTTGACTTATTTTAAATTGTATGTGAAAAATAACGTTTGCAAGCCATTACATAGCCATCAATTTCTTCTAAACAAAAGCCTTTAATATGAGTTGGGGATTGGGTTCCTTGTAGAGGGAGAACTTTTTAGTAGACTGTATCGATATTTTTACAATTAATAAATACAGAGTGGTCAAAAATATTCGTTGAAAATCATCATGACAAAAACCTTAAAAATCATATTTTTTTAATGGAGACCCTATCTTTTATTACGCTATCCTATTAGGCATTAAAAATAAGGGTAAGGTTGTTAAAGGATGTGTATTTTAAAAATGTATAGTTTTCGAAATATTAACGATTTAATATTTATCTATTCTAACAATGCATTTAAGTACGGGTAGGTAGGGGTAGTTGGCTGTGACGCCGCATTTTTTGTCAAGGCCAACTAGAAGCAAAACTAAGCCGTATTTAAAGGCATTGTTAGAATAGATAAATAATAAATTTGTAATATTTCGATAACTATAAATTTTTAAAATTGACATCCTTATACAAACTTATCCGTACTTTTGATGCTTAATAATGTGTGTCACCCACTGACTTGGTATTATTACCAATTTCAAAATGTTCCAGAGCTTACTTGTCAAGAAATCGATCCGACTACAGTAAAAAGCACAGGATCCGGTAGTTTGGTTGAGCTCTGGTTTGGTAAATCTTTTTCATTTTTGTTTCGCTTTATTAAGGAATTGAAAAAAGATTTACCTTACCAGAATTAACCATGACCCATCCAATGTGACAGTTCTGCATAACCGTCTGTGGCCCTTCAACCAATCAAATTACCGGTTCCTGAGCTTTTTACTGTGGTCTCATATGTCATGATCACTGGGTCCTCGTTCCAATATGGTAATTTTGTATGTGACAACATTTTTTTAATTAACAATTTTTAATATTCCAAACCGATCCACTGCCGCCTTTAAAATAATTTTACTTGCGTGTTTAAGGTCGCGTGATACTTGCGTTTCCTATTTTATATTGACACCATAAAATTAGGTTCCACAAATTTGTATTTTAGAGAGTTTTTCACACACTCATTTTTTACTACTACTTACTTGTCGTTATTTGTTAGTTATTTTTAATACTTTATAATAATATAACTTTAAAGTGCCACAGCTTATAAATCCTTTAAAGCGTTTTTCCATTTTGCTTGGAACACCTTGAAAATTTTAAATGCATGACAGTTTCAATTTACTTATATTCTAGTCGAGAAGTTGATTTCTTGCGAAAAATAGTTACAAGTTTCCTAAAAATGTGGTTGATGACTTACACAATTCGAAATGGCATCTAGAAGAAAAGTCATTTGGAAAAAAAATACAATATTTATTACAGTGCCGCAACTAGCCACTGGTTTTAGGGGGCTTATGTCCCAGTTTATAGAATAATTTTAGGGGGGTAATCGTCGTCTTGGGGCTAAGCCCCCATAGACCCCAATTGCGCCCTTGAGTTATTAACAAAAGACTAAGAAAAAAATAGCCGTCCAGCTTGCCAAAATCTTAAAAGTATAAGTGATAACTTAAATATTATAAAAGTTTTTAAAAGAGCAGGTCATTTTAGTAAAAAAGTTCTGGATTTACGTAGTTTTAGGTCCAATATTTATAATTTTATTTAACGTTGAAAATCGGCTTTGTCGTGGCAGTTTCGTCATGCGCGATCCGCTACTGTAGTAGCATGGGTTTTAAATAAAAAAATTTGTGGAATCAAATAATAATTTAAACATTTAAATAAATCTAGTGGTATCTAGATTCTTTATAGAATATTTTTAAGAAGTTATTTTTAAATGCACTTAATAAAGTTATGTATTTTTTTTTAAATTTGACTTTATTATTTTGTTAATGAATGTTAATCTCATTTTTGCTGACTTTTATTGCATTTATTCAATAAATCATGAAAAAATATTTAAAAATACAATACTAATTGTAACATCAAGCCAATTGTAACAAACAAATGTTTAGTCTAAAAGGGTTTAATATAAAGTGACCACATTTTTATTCAGACAAAGCGAAACAAATGAAAAGACATGATAATTTTAATATCTGCAACAAATGTTATTTCATATTTTCGCCAACAGAGAGCCAATACAGAGGTTTTAAAAAAGTTTAGGTTGAATGGGGATTTTTGGTGAGTAATTTCTCTGTGAATAGGGTGCTTTGGAATGAAATAGGGAAATAGATAAATATTGTTTTTCTCTTCAAAAATTTTTTGGTGGAAATTGGCGCCCCGGGATTTGTAGCCTAGGGCGCCTCAAACAGTTAATACGGACCTGTCTATTGTATGACATTTTGTATAAATTGTAACATTGACGCCATTGCAATTGTGATCGAAAAAATAAACACATTTTTATTTCGTGTTCTGTGAAAATATTATTGGTTTATGTTGTGTTGTTATATTGTATTTTGTTTGAACTTTAACATTTACGAGAGAGTACCCACAAAAACCGAAATTTGTAAAAATAAACCAGGAGAAAACTGCCTTTGCTTTCAACTATTTAGCAAAGTGTCAAATAAAATAGTTTTTTAGAATCAAATAGATAAGCATCCAATATCTAAAATTTTAGGACACACCTACCAAAACAACTATAAAAAAAAAGTCAAAATATTTTGCAAAAATTCACATAAAACTAAAAATCAATTTTATGCAGTCATTAGTAGATAATAAAGATTGCGAAAGTTAGTAATTTAAACATAATATATGTAACTAAAGTTTTACCTGTGATAGCCTTTAATTTATAAAAAAAAGTGTATTTACCCAGTAATTTTATTTACGTTTTCTAAAATTATAAAAAACACAAATGAAAGAGGAAGAAGCAAAAAGGTCCAAGTAATAAATTAATTTTTCTAAAATTTTTGACTTTAAAGTCAGTTTTCTACTATAAAATATGTGTCTAATAATGTTTTCGTTATTAAAAAATAAAGTATTTAAATTATAATTTATATGTCTTTCCTTTCAAATAATTTGTTAAATTTTACTATTTAAATTTGCACTAAATTCATTTAGAGGAAAATGGTCACTTAGATTATTTTATTTCTTATCTCTTTAAAAATTAAATAATTTTTTTGTATCAAATAGTTTTATTGACTTTTTTATACAATACACTCTAAATCATAAATATTCGTTGGTGTTCAGCTACATAAAAATAAAAACCTAAACTTTTTTATATAATTCTTTTTACTCGTCTGGAGCTTTTTGCGATGTATTATGATTAATTTTAAGAAAGGTCTTGAAAAAACGAGCCTTTAAAAAGATGGGATGAGGGTATGGTGAATAAGAGAGTCTCTAATATCAGTATCTTTTTAAAAGGTTGATTTTTCCCAGTTTTATCATAAAACCAAACCTATAAAACCTACTTACCCAATATAAATTAAAATTAAGTAGTTACATGTAGTTTGGATAATTATTTACAAACCGGACGCATCGCCGATTTTAATTAAATTTGGTATATGGTTTATTTTTGAGCGCTAATCACGAATCGTTTTCGACATATTCATCGTCAAACTTGAATAGAAAACTAACCTAAATTTACCATATTTTTGAACACAATTCTCGAGTTTTCCTCTAAATTGGCACTAAATATTTGATTTCTAATTGTAAAAACTCTTTATTTTTTATTTATTTTACCACTTTTTCCATAAAATTGCAAAACTTTTAATAATTTCAAGCCCATGGCGCCGCGAATAGCTTTGAATAGTTCTGGTTAGATATAATATAGGTTTCATCGCAAGGATTGCAAGAAATATGATTTTAAAACTTAACTTTAAATTTATTTTGCAGAGCGAAAAAAGGTCCTCATGTTCTTTATATACGTGTGGTCACTTTAGTTTAATAGGTCTCCGATAGAGACGCTTAACCTAAATCGCTAATATTATGTTAAAATAGTATACCGTGTGGTGCTTCGCCGAGTGGAACATAGGAAATCCCATGTAAATTTTCAGGGGCTAATTATTGGCTCCCCTGTACATTTTACAGAAAAATTTAGGATAACTTTTTGAAGAGACCAATCTGACAAACCATCGTGCCAAGTTTGAAAAAATTTTAATAAGCGAATCTTGATTTATTCAATTAAATGTAATTCCAAAATTTAGGTAAAACCTAACAGACAGCAGCCAGCAGCAAATAATACATAATTTTCTTTCATATACGACACGAGGGTTAGTCAGGATGGTTTCTTCAAAAATGTGTCTTACATTTTTTTGTTAGATGTACAGGTAAGCCAATAATTAACTCCCTTAAAATTTACAAGGAATTTCTTTCTGTTTGGCTCGGCGAAGCACCACCCGGTATAATTTGTAAAATTTTCTATGACAGCTATGAAGACATTTTACACATCCTACATGTCAGGAAAAATTCACATTTGATGTAACAATTTCACCTTACAAAGTAAATTATTCTAAGAGTGTTTTTAAAACAGCTAATTAAGAATATAAAAAAATTAACTGATTCTGCCCCTTTAAAAGCGTTTTTTCTAAAAATCAAAAAATTTTGTTAAGGCAACTAGAGAAGCCGTAAGAGAAACAACATTCTGCCATGAAAAAATAAATGCAACGCTGCAAAAACAGGTGACTTGATAACTCTCTAATTTCAATTCGAAATGTTTACGGTTTTAGTAACTTCCTTTACCTCCCAAGGCCAATTTCTCGGTATCTACGCAAGTTTGTCTATTTTAAAATATGTGTAAATTTGATCTACACTTTCACTTGGATTATTTACTTTATTGGTATTGTTTACTATGTCTAGTGTAACACGATATTTTTATCTGTCTTATCGACATTTTGGATAGATATGTTTTTAAAAGATACGACATTTATTTAACTATATTTATATTAAATTTCATGTACTTCATGTTAATTCCTTTATAAGGTGTTTATCTAAATAAGGCAAATATTAACATTGGAGAAACAAGTTTATTTCTTTGTTTTCTATTATCATATAATAGGACACGTGAAGTATACTAAATTCCTCTCCCTAATGGTTAAAAGATTTTTTAGTAAAGTAGAATTCAATTTAGGAAAGGCCAGATACGTCATACAATAAAGACGACAATCAACGATTTCTTTCTAATCGCGTCGTTTCAATAGTGTGCGAGCTACAAAAAGGTGAACAATTTGAAAGTGAGACAGAACACGTCGAGCTGATGACAGCGTGGCTTTATCCTATGTGATTCCTACCATAGATTTAAAATTTCAGAAGGACAAAATATTTAAAAGGTTAATTATACAGGGTGCCCAGAAAGTCTACCAATAAACTTCAAATAAATTTGATCTCTTGACTCAAAAGATTTTCTGAACACCCTGTATAAGGTAAACTATTTAGATAAGAAAAAGCCACGCGGTCATCAGTTCTGTCTCATTTTAAAATTTTGTCTCTTTTCGTTGCTCGCACACTATCTAAACCACGCTATTAGAAAGAAATAGTTGATTGCCGTCTTTATTTGTTTGACGCCGGTGGCTTTTTCTCAGCTGAGTTCTACGATAGAGTAAGGAAATTATAAGAGTTATCATGGAATAGCCGATTTAAGGACAGGTCATGCGAAAACTCCCAATATAATTTTATTCGTTTTTCGTTGAAATACCGCCAGTTAGTCATTTTTGTCAGCTTACGTGTCTTCCCACAGCTGATGTTACACGAGGCGAGGCTTCGACCGACGCATTTAAAGTGTAAAATGGCAACAATGACAAGCCTGCCGCCAGGCAGCGCTGAGCCTGCCGCAAAAGCGGTACGAAAATTTTAGCATGCCATGGTTTCTCTTATCCGTAGGTATGTTACTTTATGGTTCTACTATACGTGTTAACACTATTAATAAGACAAAGTGCATTTGTATGGTAAGCCACAATTCGCGAAATAATTTTTACAATGCTCTTAGAGTCATATAAATCAGGAGAATAGTATCTGTATTTTTAAATTATATTATTTCCAATATTTTGAAAACCTCGCAAAATGGTTAATATTATTATATATGGTTAATAGTTAAAATTTCATTTATCCAAATGAGTAACAAATTATTAATTAAATTTCGCTTAGTGACTGGTTTTGTTTCACCATACAAAAGTCATTAGCCTAACATATTAGACATCTATAATTATAACATTTTAAGCTAATTATTATAATAACAAATTAACAATTAATAACCAAAAATTAGTATATCAAAAAAGGGGGCTGAATATTTAAATTGTTTAAAAACCTTAAACACATTATTTGGCTTTTTTTCCAGAGAAATAAGTACCTAGATATTTATTTAAAATTAAAAAAAAAATTTTTCTATATAAATATTTTCATTAAATCTATATTAAATTAAAAATATTGGCCATTCGTTAGAATGTGAGCTAATTTACATAATTTTATTAAACACAATTTTAATAATGAATAAGTTTTTCATAATAAGTATGTACATACAGTGTGGAAGTAAATATTCCCCCCACCCCCTGCTATCTTTGGTACCCTTAATTTTTTTCTTTATAAAATTTGGGCATTATTAATGGGAGATAATAAACTAAATTTTGACGTAAAAATGATAGATGCAACAATCAAGATGGCGGATAACAGCCATCTTAGGAAAAAAAATTGAAAAAGGACTCTTGTGGCATATCATTTTAAAGCTTCTGACGAGTTTTCTATAACCTTTAATTATAAAGTCAATATCTTGGCCTATTGCAAAATGGCGGTACTTAAAAAATTACCTAAATTTCTTATTTGGATGGCTATATTTCCGAAACTAATAAAATTCGATGTACTTAATATGGTATTTTCTTAAAGCCCTTTTAAATACCTTTTCCAGTAATGATACTGATATTAATGCACAGGGTAGGACAAAAGTAACTTTTTTTTAAGAAGCACCCTGTATACTTATTTACCATTAAAGAGATCTTTAAATGAGCTTTAAGAAAATACAACATTAAGTACATCTAACTTTATTAGTTTTAAAAATATGGCCACCCAAATCAGGTATTAAGGTAATTTATAAAGTACCGCCATTTTGTATTATGTATTATCAAGAAGTAGTTTTTATCCTCCCTTATAAATAGTAATTTATGTAACAAGTGCATAAAGTGATACTTTTTTTACGAATGGAAAGTTTGACAGCACGAATCGTTAGGTGAGTGCGGCAATCCCATGAGTAAAAAAGACACTTTATGCATGAGTTACATACTATATTTTTTCCACGAACGTATAAAAATTTCCCAAAATACCATTTTATACATGTTTTATTTATCTAAACCTATTAAATTTAATTTTTGTAGCACATCCATTATATTGCAACAAAAAATCATAGCCTCCTTATTTTTTAAGAGACAATTACCATCTTTATAACTATGCATTTATTGTATTTATGTAGAAATAGCACTAAAACGGTATAATTTCTTTTTCAATTTCTTAGTCATCCAAATTCATTATTACTACCAATTTTCAATAATTTCTATTAAATTTATTTGCAAACTGTCAAATTTTAAAACTAGTGACACATGAACTAAAAGAAATAATGACGAAATCAAAGGTAACTTGACCGTTTGGTTCGGTTGAGGTTGCGTTTACTGTTACATTGCATAAATGGATATTTAAGTCTATTGTAGTAGGCATTGAAACAAAACACTAATTCAAAGTGTGAAAAAAGCATTGAAGTTACTTTTTTGACACTTTATATAGTGTACTAAAATGGAGTACTTTATCTTCATGTAAACGATTAAAAACGGCATTTTTTTAACGGTCGTGGAAAAATAATATT
This sequence comes from Listronotus bonariensis, assembly GCA_014170235.1. Classification (NCBI taxonomy): domain Eukaryota; kingdom Metazoa; phylum Arthropoda; class Insecta; order Coleoptera; family Curculionidae; genus Listronotus; species Listronotus bonariensis. The sequence goes on along the minus strand of JACEGR010002675.1, from coordinate 61,489 downwards.
ATTACTTCAACTGCATAGTATTATCAAAAACCAAATAAACTGTAAAAGATGTATTTTTTCCTATTTACTTATTTTTTTCTAAAATGCTTGGTAGGTATCATGGGCGCATTAGTGCAATAGTACGTAGTCGCGAATGGATTAGGTTTTTAAGAGGGTTGCTTGTTTTTTGGTCCCTTAACCCTCCCCCTCCTCTTCCCATAAAAACCTATTTACAGATATCTCCGATATTATCTGACCTAATTTATATTTGTCAAAAAATATTTCCCTCTTAAATTCAAAGAGTTATTAGGGTATATTTTCGTCTTTTTGATGCTTCTTTTGTGTTTGAATTTAATATTTTAAGGTTAAATTCAGTTTCGGTTTATTAGCCCTGTTCGTACAAAAATCACAAACTAGTCAGCGCCATTCGGGTATTATTATTTAGTCAGGTGACCGATTACCAACTGGTCACCAGACGTATTTGTAAAATCTTTTTCTTGCTCAAGATCATTTCTTTTTGGACAATTAATATTTAATTTAATAATATGACTCCTAATTATAGCTCTTTTGATTAAAGTAAAAGTAATTAAACCTATTTTACACTCACAGTCGACGATTTATCCTATTTATTTAACAACTGGCATACATGCGGTTATTTACAATTTTATTTTACAGGGTTTTCATTTATATTTTCCCAACCACTTTTAACTATAACCAAGAAGGATGGAAAAAACGTCCTGTATAAATTTTTTATACTATTTTATCTATTATCTTTTGAGCATAAAAAAATTTTTTATACATACAAACAAATGATCATCCAAAACTCAATAAAAATGAAGAAGAAAACGTTTTTAAAACGGGATACCCTGGTATATGATGTTACCAATTAAGAGGTCTTTTAAAATACTTTACAAAAATACACATATGATATATCTATCTTCAATGGTTTCGAAAATATGGCCATTTAAATCTGGATATAATTTCCATTCCATCTACAGTGATACCTTAGTGTCGTAGGTACAGGGTATTCCATTTAAGAGGAAAAATGGCATTTTTTACTTCTCCCATATTTTTAAATAAATTCAAGATAGCCAATCGATGTATTTTAGCTAGGGAATTTAAAAATCGTATTAAAAAGCCGTTGCATTAAAGACAAAAAAACTCGCCATCAACATTGCATTTTTGAAATGGAGCACCATATTTATAATTATATTTTTAAATTCTTTGCTTAATTTTAGGTATTTTATTATTAAAGGTACTAAAGGTCTGTCTTTAATTGTTTTTGTGTTATCGACGCCCAAAGAGTCATATTTTCGACTAATATTATTTAATTACCTAATCCTGCAAATTCATTAAAGTTTTTACCTATTGGTAGATTAATACTAGTTTTTTAAAATAAATTAATCGTTAGATAAAAAACAACAGATAAACATGTTGTACCCTCAATAAAAACACTTAGAATTAACCATAGAATTCAAAAATAAATAAATATGGTGTTCTATTTAAAAATACAGTATTTAAAGCGTAAGTCTTTTTGTTTTTATGCAGTTGTTTTTTTAATACGATTTTTAAATACTCTGAGCTAAAATACATCGATTGGCTATCTTCAATTTCTTTAAAAATATGGGGAAAGTAAAAATGCCATTTTTCCTCTTAAATGGAATACCCTGTACATATCATACCATTAAGTGGTCATCTTCCTAAACTATTAAGGATAGATATATCAAATGTGACATTTTTGTAAAGCTTTTCAAAAGATCTTTTTAATGGTGACATAATATACAGGGTGTTCCATTTAAAAAAGTTTACGTCTTCATTTTTCTTAAGTTTTTAATGTTCATTTGTTTATTTTTTAATGCTCAAAAGATAATAGATAAGAAAAGTATAAGACTTTTTAAACAGGACTTTTTTATCCTTCTTGGTTATAGTTAAAAGTGGGTGGCAAAATATAAATAAAAACCCTGTGTTTAACTAACTGGGGAAATTCAAAATTTCCTAAAAATTTTAAATAGAAACATCCTTATTTTATTTTATATTTAAATTTTACCTTAAAAAACCATTCTAATGACACCATAAAAATTGTTAATTTTTAGAGTATTATTTATTTTCGAAATCCGTGATTGGGATGTTATGCAAAAATAATCTATAGTTGCCATCCTAAAAATTAACAGTTTACCAAAAATATAATAAAATTTATTTGCCTTATCAAGCGCGTTTTTACTGAACGTGATTATTAATTTTATTTACTTTCTTATCTAACACGCCAAATAGAAATGTTTTTATTTTTGTTAAAATGTGTCTTGAAAATATTGAAATCACTTTGTTTATTGTGTTATAAGCTATTTGTTTTTGTGTTGTTGCATTTTTACATTTTATCATACCTTCTACGAAAAAAATAGTCATTTCAAATACCAATTTCATGAGAATAAAGTCCTCTAAAAGTAGTAACCTTGATTTTGTAACTAAGAAAAATAAATAATAATAAAAAGAGTTTTATATGTATATATTTCCCTTTATAAATACGAGTTCTTTTTGTCTAATCAAAATTACCATATCAAACCTTAAAAACTTATCCAACTGACATTTTATTTACAAAATTGAAGTGAATACTCACATTTCATCACACACAATTACAAAACGCAACACTTATCCTTCAGGTGTATCAATAAAGGTGCATATTTACGTTTTTCTTTTAAATTTAAGATACAGGAAGGAATCAAAAAATGCATCTTTTTTCGCCAATTTCAAAATATACATTTTTTCTCTAACAAAATGTTTCTCTCTTGAGGCTGATAGCATCTAATTTATAATTTTTGTAGGTCCCGCTCCTCAGTTTTTGGACATAATTTAAAAATTCCAGTTACGCCCCAACCAATACAGTTTCTATTCCAAAATCAGTATTTGTTTTAACTCACTGATTTCCAAACTTATTTGTACTGTGACGCCTTTGAGAATTTGTTATTCTCCCACAAGGCCCCTCAACTCCGACCCCGTTCAGAAATGTCATCAGTTTTGGTACTAGCCTAGTAAGAAACTACCAGAATAAAAGCCAAAGCATAGCCACTCCTGTTTCGTTTACTACGTCGCTTTTTGAAATTTTACTTACATTTGAAATTTTAATTAGAAAACAGGAAGAAACCCAAAGCAAAGACTAAAAATTAATTAAGAAATATTAATGTGGAGATGTGCTCACTTTTCTGAGCATAGCTATTCAAAACGGGGCTTCAGTTTGGAGATTGTCACTCTTATTTCGTCCTCTCTGTCTATTTTTGAACTTTACTCATTCCTTATTACAGCAACTGCAAAAATATTAATGTTTCGCACAAGTAAGAAGTCGCAAATAGTAATAGATTCTTTAATGCTGCAGTGCTGATTACTGAGCACGATATTCCTAAGAAACTTAGCACCAAAGTTCAAACAGTTTGTCCTTGTCGTATTAAAGCTGTAAGCTGGACTTACAAGGCAATTCTATTAGCTATTCTTCTTTCTCTGTAAAAAGTGTCAGTGGTATAGTGGACCGCAAAGGATTTCTAACCCAGTCATATTGATCTAGATTATTTACCAAATACGTCTTCGCTTAATGATAACAAGTGCTATGTAGACATCATGTGTAAAAAGCCGCCTCCGCAATTGATACTTAACACCATTATCAACAATGTTATTTAACATGTTTTGAAAATATTAGAAAAAAACAACTAGTTACTTGTTTTTTCAACAAGTGATTTGTTACCGCAACATGTTGGTACTGGTCCACATTAACGTTTTGGCATCAAAATTGACACAGTATTGTTTAGACCAGCGACGCGTGTCCTCCTAATAAAGATGGAATGGTTAAAGAAATCCACAGTTCAATTAATAGATTTGTTTAAAGAAAATATAGTGTTGTAATATATTGCTTGTTGCCCTTTTGAATATTTAAATCAGGAAGTTTTAAAGATGTCAACAAGCTATGGAAATATGTATTAGCAACAAGTTTTTGTAACGTGTTACTAAGTGGGGCCACGGCTTAAGAAGGAATCAATAATTTCTATCGACTTTTCTTGTAGAATATCTTGACTTGACTCCATCGCATCAACTGGCGACGCCCCTGCAACGAGTTTGCAACGCCCTAATGCGTTGCGAAGCACAGTTTGGAAAGTCCTGCTCTAGCATCTAGCGAAGAGAAGGTGCCCTCTTGCCACCTTTGGTTAGGCCTGTGTCCTTTATAATACGTAATACGTGATATGAATAAATAAATAAAAATAAATAAGCAATATGTAATAAGATTTTATTGTAATCACCCGTTTAACAACCTTCTTCAGACAAAGACTTTATTGTATCAACTGAATCGCAGTGTTTACCCACATACCGAAATAAAAAAAATCACGAAACGCAACTCTTATCGTCAAGTGAATCAGTGAAGCTGCACATTTCGGTGCATTTACCTCGTTTCATTCCAAATTTGAAACAGTTGTGAATTCAAACCAGACCGAATGAGGAGCGAACTTATCTCACGTCGATCTTTAATGTGGTTTTGAATAATTTACCTTCTGGTTGAGTAAAAAGTACTTTGGTGAATGTTTAGCGTTGGTGGAAGTGGCAACAAATTGGGTGTGTAGGCGGATTTTTGCTACAAATACTTAATTGGAGTTATTCATTCATAACCCTTAAATATGATATCGTGGGTTACCTTTTATCTGCATTTTATCTAAAAAACTTTTTTATAAATTTAAAACTGTAGCGTAAAAATTAGACTAGACCAAAAACTAACATTTTTTCTAATGGTACTGTAAAACTATTGTTCATGACGACGAAAAAAAATATACTTAAATTTTCAGCTGTTAATCTTAACATTAAGAGGTGCATCATTAAAATTATTGATTTTTTAACAATTCTTGCATGTTTTATTCAAAATCTCGAAATCAGTCAATCTTGAACCTTCGACTAATTTATATTCTTAAAGAAAATTAAATTCTCTACAAAAAGATTTCTTCGTAAATTTCCGTAGAACGAGCCGTTTTCTTGTAATCGCGCCTTAAACAATAAAAAAAAAAAAGATTCTGGATTTTTAAATTTCCAAACATATTAATATCTTTATAAAACAAATAATTAGCGCTAAAATGATGTACACACAACAAGACCTCCTTCTTCATTTAATATTTTTTCAATATGGTGCTCAGTTGCTATTTTGAAATTCTACTCACGTTTTTGTTGTAAAATGTAGATAGGGCCACCTGGTGCGCCATAAGCAATATTCTGTAAAAAATATTTTTATATATTTTACTATTCTATAATATAGCTCATAGTTATGCATCAAAATGTTTTTGAAAAAAGCTTAAATAAGACAAAAATAAACTAAAATCATACTAGGTACTCGAAATCTCAACTTAGCAACTCTCCAAATTTAAGGTTTTATAACTCTGAAACTAGAAGCAAAGACACATTGTGTCCATGAGAATATTTAATGAGGGCATCGAGATCTATAAAATATCAAATTAAAAAAAAAAATAACCGAAAGCCACTTTCCATAAGAATTGAGGGGGTCCTTTGTGGAAGCGTTTTGTACAGACCTTTTAAATATACCCTGTATCTTCAATAAATAAGGTTAGGGTAAGAAATAGTAATGTCTATTAATATATTTTTGAAATGACGTTGCCGGATATTGTTTCACCAGTGGAGGATATCTCTCTTGTTTTTGGTAATTTAACAAAAAAAAATTAAATTTTGCCAAATATGCATTGACGTCAAAGCTGTGAATTTATGAAATGTATGCTTGTGTACTTGACAAATTTAAAAAAGAATGTGTTTACTTTATTCAACCAAGTATACTTTTTTGATAGTAATTCGAAAATGTATACAGTGTGTCCAAAACGTCTGGTAACGGTCAAATATCTCAGAAAGTTTTGAACGAAATTGGACGAAATTCGGTACACCAGGGTAAAACCATGCCTGGAATACCGAATTTTGTTCAGTTTGGTTCAAAATTCTATAAGATATTTAGGCATTTCCAGACTTTTTTGTATTCAAATTATTTAAGATCCTTTTTCGAAACTCTCTTTTTCTTTAACTTCTTCGTGTGGGTAATATTATAGTGGATGACTTTGCAATATCATTTTTCGATTAGTGGAAAAATAATTTTTTTGCAAAATATTTTTGATTTACAAAATTTTCGAATTTTTATTACGTGTTAACTTTTCATTGACTATAATATGTATAAAAGGTTTGCAGCAAACACAATGAGGAACAGATTTTAAAACATATTTAAAAAAAAAAATTATATATTTTTATAGTATAATTGACAAAACAACGTACTTTTAGAAAAGCATATAGATATAACAGATTTAAAAATTTAGTTTAAGGTAATATTATAATGAAATTCGTAATTAAAATGTTTTTAAGTAAAGGTGGTTACGCTATTGAACAAGGGAAAATGTGGCATGTTCATGCATACTTTAAAGAAGAAAGGTTAAAACACAATTTATTCTGTTATTTCACGATTTGTCTGCAAGTAAAATGGTGTACCTTATTTGTTTCTCGGATTTTCCTTTATGGTATTGCTTCAAGAAATTTTGCACTTACATTTTACAATACATCCTACAATCCTTTTAAAATCATTGTTTAGGGTGTGACACGATTGAGAAAGACTAGATTTTTAAGTATATGTTTTACAAGCCAAATTCGTTTACCTTGGTATGCGTTACTTTTCAAAATCTTATATGGCATTAAAACAATTCATCCATAGCAACATCTGGGAATTTACATTGGAGCCAAAAGTATTCTTCCTCCGCTAGTTTTTGAGATACTAACAACACCACATTTTCGGGGTAATTGCACAAGTGCATCAAAATACCGGTAATTTTTGAGCGAAACGTACTATATTTTTCAAAAAACTATAGCCAGTTGGAATTTTTTAAGTCTACAATTTTTTTATTCGAAACTTTCAAATGCCTCTATTACAAGAAAAATAAAGATAGTGTTGCGAAATTTGGGATGCGTCGTTAAAATTTGACCAAATTTAGGAAAAAAGTTTGGATTTTCTCTGGAGGGCTAACTCAAAAACTAACTTTATTTTGCAAATTTCAAAATAAAAAGTTTCTTCAATAAAGTGTTCCTCTTACGACCAATTAAATCTGGTATAAATTTGGTGTGAGTCTGTCTTAGTTTTTAGTTATAGCAATTTAAAAATCCTAGTTGCGGTGATGAACAGTGCCGATATTACTGTTTAATTAGGCATGCCTAAAAACTTCCAGGTACTGAATATTATAGACAAAGCTTTAGCGTCTTTAAATACTTATTCAAAAGGTCCTAACGTACTGTTTGCTAACGGTCATATTCACCAAGCTCTGACTAACTTTATCAGACTGATAACCTGCCGTAGATGGGAGGTTGTAGCCTGCTAATGCCAATGCCAAAAAGCATTGGCATTAGATGCTATCAGTCTAATAAAGTTGGTGAGAGCTTGGTGAATACAACCGTAAGAGTAATATCTTAGTAACTAGCAAAAAAACAATTTAAAAAATTGAAAAACTCACTAATTTTACCCGCTTAATTTCCTAAGATAAAATTAAACGGATAATTTTTTATTAAAAAAGACAAAATTAAATTTGCACAAATCTGGAAAATCTGGCAATATTGCCAATCTTACTGTTTAATTACTATGTAATTTATATTGGGGAACTCCCAGATACAAAATTTTGTTTGTTAATGTAAGGTTAGCGACTTCAAAGATATTTAAAAGTTGCAGTATTTTTATACTTATACCGCGTATCTAAAAGAGTGCAAAGTTTTTTTATGTTTATACAAAGTGCTTTCTAATTGCGATAAGAAATTTAGGGGGCTTAATTATAAGCTAATTTTACATAAAAATATCATATAAAATTCGATCCCAAATATATAGTTACTACGTTTATATCGAATAGTTTAAGCTGGCTTGAAAACAAAGCGGCTTTAAAGCGATTTCCAATTCTACGTGATTATTTCGGTGGCTTGAAAGTCGATTAGAAATCGAGGTCAAGCACATTTCAAGCCATCGTCGTACGCATGTGGCAGTTTTGCATCCAACTTCACAGTAGACATCAAATGAAAAACAAACCTCACTTTTCAATTTGTCCCGTTTTGTGTGCTGTTATTGGTGTAAAGTTTTTTCACCTGTTGTTCCACTCATATTTTGTATAAAAATATCAAAATCATATATGAAATTGACACTGATGACGTTCGAGAAAGCATTCAACTGAAGTTAGGCAGTTATTAAGCCCGCTTGAATCGTCTCTTTCAAGCGCGTTTATATCGCTTTTTTAAGCCCCTTTTAAAAGCCGCTTTAACTCAAGCTAGCTTCAACTATTCGATATAAACGTAGTGTGTGTAAGGCTTTCGCGGCCATCTTTCTGCTAGACTTAAGTTTTGTTGGGCTATTCGGCCGACGTTGTAGATTTTCTTTCCTTGACGTACTATTGTGTCACAGTCTACAACGACGGCCAAATAGCCAAAAAACTTAAGTTTAGTTGGATCCGAAATTTTTTCATTTTCAAGATAAAAGGGTGTTAAATTTTTCAAAGAATTTTAAAGGTTCGAAAACTTACGTATTTCCGTAAAATTTGTTAGAGTGGATATAATCATTATTTTTGTCAGATATACTTTTTATTATATACTTTTTCTACTTTTTATTATAAATTTAATTAAGTCAAGGCTAAATGGGCCCCATACCGTTCTTATTAATACTGCCAAATTTAATTTAAATCGGATAAAAAATATTTAAGATATTTTGAAACAATGCATTTTCGGATGTTTATAATAAACTTTTTTTTATACATTTTTTAACGTAATGGGGAAGTCCTGTTAAGTCTTGATTTTGCAGTTTTAAAACAACCCTGGTAAATGAATAAATGTGTTTAAAGTGGAAGAAAATCAGTTACCGCCGTTGCAAATTGCTCTTAATGACGTTCATTGTTTTTGAACACGTTACTTTATGAGAATGGCGGTGTCGAGCCCGCGAAATTGCAACATCCCACTTAAACATAATTATCGCTATTAAAGCTAAGTAGCGTTAGCCAACATTAGTTTTAGTTACCAGAATGTGCACTAACTATAGTAAGTGGCGTCGGGAATATTTCATAGCTTCATATTTTCAGTAGAAATAAATAAAAAAACAAATTAGATAATTCGGGGAAATTAAAATTAAATTTTACTCCTAGTATGCCATTAATTTTTTCGCTTGGTGTACACACCAAGTTATATTAAAAGACCAAAAATTCCAAAAATTAAAAATTAAAGAAAGTGTATACATATTATTAAATAAAGATAAATGTGTAGCATCAATATCTGTTAATTTAAATAACACATGGTTAACTTTGCTAGATGCTGAAGTCTCTTCAGGAAAACCCAAAATCAACTAACCTTTTTGTATTATAAATAATAAATACACCAGCACCAGTTATGTACGTCACTATGACACTATAACCACACAAACATATTTGACATTTAATGTCAAAGGTTTTCAGAGTTTCCTTGTCAAAAGCTAAAAAAAATTAATTTTTAAATCTAAATAATAGTTAATTTTTAAATTTTTATTTTAATTTAATTTTATCTTGACAACGGTGGCAGACTTGCCACCGAAACGTCGATTTTTAGTTTTTTATTTACTTATTTTTAATTTTTTGAAATTATTGTTTTTTAATATAACTTGGCGTAGTACCCAAAACAACATCTAATAAATATTTGTTGTTCTTACATTATTGCTGATAAGAAATTTAAATAATTATTAAAAGAAAGTATTTTTCCTAATGTTTCTTATATGGTCCAGGATTATGCAATAAAACGTTTTCTTTTGTTTTTATTTTCTGAAAAACTATGCAAGCTACATATGCACAAATATAATAACTCAAAAAGTTGTATTTTTATTTGCTTAGAAAAAAAAATATGAGTTTTTCTTTTTAATGAACATTTTGTGCTTTTAATAATAATACATTTTCTTTTAATTCTTAATTATACTTGAACCCAAAAAAGTACACAACATGTTCAAATATTAATGGTACTTAGACGTTTTTTCCTAGTATTTATTGACACTGTCTAAAAAATTTTACCAATAAAATTAAGTTTTTTTTTCCTTATTTTGTTACAATAAATTACCGATGCTTATTTAAATAGTGCATAACTATTTCGCTTCAAATATAAAATTTAGTATTTTCTCAAATTAATCTTTTAGAAACAGTCGTTCTTTTTTCTTAATATTTAGGTATGTATCCTGAAAACCGCTCCAAAACCTATAAAGCCGATTCCCACTTAGGGGTGTTCACCCGTGACGCATGAGTCGGCACACATCAGCTGATCATCGGGTTTTTTTCAAGGACACGGGTAAAATCCATGCATATTTGAATCGAATCACAACTTTTGTCAAAAAAGCCGTCACTCCATTAAGGAAAAATTAGAACCAGTCCTATTTTGGCGGGTGGAAACGCACGAGCTTTAACCCCTTACCCATGACTCGCAGGTGTGAATCGTCAGGAGTCAAAGACTTTTTACCTGGGGTAAAAACCCCGGGTTAAAACCCCGAGGTGGGAATCGGCTTAAATGGTCTTACCTATGTGAAAAACAATCCTATATTCAAAGGAATTTGACCATGTTACTTTGAATCTTAAAAAACCCAATTATTATTATTGGATGTTATTTTAATCACCCTGTACATGTCCTAATAAAAATGTTTTACATCGAGAAATCAGCGTCCTTAAGTAATTATAGATACCATATTTAATACTTAACGAACCTTTACATTTGTTTAAATTGCCAAACCTGAATAGAATAATTTTGAGACCAGCCTACAGGCTTAGATATGTGATAGTGAAATTTGGCAAAAATCTTGGAGTTTTAACTTAGCCCAGGAAATTGTGTCACGGAACATCTGTAAGCATATTCAAAATGATCTTTGAAGTTGGTTCCTCGATCCATAAAAACCCGTTTAAAAATGCGGATCTGCCGGGTCTCAACCCGTACGCTCATAAGCTGATCGGATCCCTCAACTCGGTTGGGATCCTCGCTGACCCAGGTGAAATCCAGGGTTAGATCGGGTTAAACAGAAGTGTCAAAAATCACTGTTTCGTTTTTTGGGCCTTAATACTCTATTTCGTGCTATAAGTACAAGAGAAACACAATACTCTGATACTTATTAATTATCTGCCAGCTTAAATATTGTTAAAATCTTTAAAAATTACTGTACGTGCCAAGAACGAAGCAAAAGCGTTATGTTTTGTGGAGACATCGAGCGGATGAAAAGAAAGGGAAATGGAACATACGTCTTTAGAAAATAACAAAATCCATGTGAATCTTTGAAAACAGCTAATTGGACCCACTCCAGTCCCATTGGATTATTATTGGAAAGTGTTTTATGGATAAGTTTGTATATATTTCGAACTATCTTTTTAAATTTTTAAAATTATGAATTTTTGTATCATATCGTAAATAAAAAAAATGGCTGGATTATTTCTAAAAAGTTTTGAATTCTAACCTGTAAAAGAAAGCTACCAAAATATCGGAATACCACAGGCTATACCCAAACCAATGAACCAAACTCAATCTGAAAAAAAATAAATTAATATCATTAAAATAAATAAAATATTCCAGAGTTTGGTATTTATTTTCTAAAATATTATTCCTAATAAATAGTTAAATATAACAATGCATGTGTTAACAAAATTTGTAAAAATAACAGAGTAGATAAACAACATACATGACACATGGATTGTATTAAAATTTAATTCTTAAATAAATCAACTATGATAATACAATTAGAGAGAGGTTATCAAGAAGGTTATTTATTTGAGTCTTATTTCCTACTTATATTTTATTCAATAATATAAATCTGTAAACTATTTAAACAGTATCAAAATAACTCGTATCATGAAATACAAGAAGATGTTGAATAAGAAAGTGCAGTAAATGATCCCTTATCTTTTTGAAAAAATATAAAAATTAAATGAGACGTTTTGAGGCTAGGAGAAAAATACAAGTTGCAGATAATAAATATATTGATGAGATTAAAAAATAAAAATTGAAATGTTAATAGTGAAAATAGAGGAAACACTAATTTTAGAGTTGAAGCCAAATAGTTTTGATTGTAAAATTAATATTAGCCCATGTTACGTAATATATATACGAAATTAAAATTAAAGTTAAATTTAAAACATTAGTTATTATATAGTTTATATCTATAAAGTTCATTTAAACCAAACTTTTCATGAGGACAAAACTACGCCGGCGGCGGGCGCCATGTTGGCAGACAAGTGATCTTCGAGTGTGGTAGCGGTAGGGGGGCCGGGGAACACTCGACGGTCTTACAATGTTGCTAAGTCTTGTATTTTCTCTAACTTCATAAATGTGTTTTTAAAATAATTTAAGTCATCAAAAAGACTGCTTCTGTATAGGACTTATAAAGTCAGTGGTGGCTTGATTGCCTTAGTTTCTTAAATTTAAAATTTAAGTTATAAAATTATTTAAAAGTGGTCTTTGTTTATTATAAATAAAATAATTAATTAGTTTAAAGTTATTTTTATTATCTTTATCTTTTTAGTTAGTTTTATTTATTGTTTGAAGTCGGTTATTTTTTAAGTGTTTATTTTTCGCTCTCGAATTTATTATTATTACTATTAAATCGGTAAACATACACTAAAAACACTACCTCTTTCAAATTTTACCCAAAGGTTGTCGATTCTGAATGCAGCCCTGATATCTGAGCACATACCAGACTAGAGGCAGCTTTTTCGCAGAAACGACGTGACGGCAGAGAGAAAAGAATGGGTTTAGTACCTTCTCTCGCGATCCTGATTTGCGGATTGGACCACCGCGGAAGTGCACTTTTTCAAATAAAAAAAAATATTTTTAAAATCGATCCCAAATTGACAGAGTAATCGCATACATACACACACACAAAAACACACAGGCGAATTTAAAACCTCCGCATAACAATATGACATAATATTCTGATGTTACTGCAAATTTCACCTTCTTTTTTATAGTTAATAGCCAAATTGTCGAAACTATTAAAGATAACCAAAACAGTATAAACTCCTTTTTAATAAATTAGTCATGCAAATTCATTATTACTATTTATTTTTATTAATTTTTATTAAATTTATTTGCAAACTGTCAAATTTTAAAACTAGTGACACATGAACAAAAAGAAATAATGACGAAATCAAAGGTTAACTTGACCGTTTGGTTCAGTTGTGCGTTTACTGTTAGATTGCATAAATTGATATTGTTTATTTATTATTAGTGGTAGGCGTTAAAACAAAACACTTATTTAAAGTGGGAAAAAAGCTTCGAAGTGTTAAAAAAGTTACTTTTTGACACTATGCAGTGTACTAGAATAGAGTATCTTCATGTTAACGATTAACAAAACTGCATTTTTTTAAATAGTCGTGGCAAAAATTATGTTTTGGGTATGTACCTAAAAATGTTTGAATTCAAGACGACCGGTTGCCCACACCTACGAATTATATTAGAACACAACTCTTAGGTTATTGACATACATTTTAACAAGAACGACTTGCACGCTCTAAAGTAGTTTAAAAGCAACTTCACACTAGGTGGCTTCTTCTAGAATTATAGCAATTTTCTTCGCATGCACCTTGGATTTCATTATTGTTTTATTGAAGCCAAACTAATCAGAAGATTAAAATCTTGTATTTATACAGCAGGAATGAATTGACGACTTTGATGCAACGTAGAAGCGCAATTACTACTACACTGAAAAAAATGTATGTAAATAATGTATGGTTAATACCATTGTATGATTGATTAATACAGAATGTATTTTGAATATAATCTAACTTCTAAATATTTTTAACTTTAATTTAGAGAAGGTACCATGTATGCGATAAAACCGTAAATTTTGGACTAAGTAGTAAAAAAGGTTACATCTATTTTTAACCGACTTCGAAAGAAGGATGTTCTCAATTTGCTCTGTATGTTTTTTTGTGTGTATGTTACGCGATTACTCCGTTAATTGTGAACCGATTTTAGATATTTTTATTTTTTTATTTAAAACAGTGCACTTCCGAGATGGTTTCATTAAAAAAAAGCAATTCAGTATCGCGAGAGAGAAAGGTACTAGACCTATTGTTTTCTCTCTGCCCGTGCGGCAGAGCTGCCTCTAGATAGATATATGCTCAGATAATAAAGCAACTTCACACTAAGTGGCTTTTTCTAGAATTATAGCAATTTTCTTACCATGCACTTGGATTTCATTATTGTTATATTGAAGCCAAACTAATCAGTAGATTAAAATCTTGTATTTTTTAAAGCTCTTTAATAGATCTTTCAATTGGTGATATAATATACAGGGTGTTGCATTTAAAAAAGTACATTTTTTGCAATAAATCCAAAACCCGATGTTCAATTGTTTTTCTGTTGGCATCACGTCTATAAGCGGAAAAAAGACTACAACTTTACGAATTTAACCGATCCAATAATAAAGAAGTTAGCAATATTGCCGATTTAAGTTTGATCACCCTGTATGTAGCAGTGTTCGAAATCAGCTTTTATGCAAGTAGAAGCGCAATTACTACTACACCAAAACAAATTTATGTAAATAATGTATGGTTAATACAATTGTTTGATGGATTTATACAGGATGTATCTGGAATTTGTGTCGGTAGCCGTAGTTATATGTAGCAGTGTTTGAAATAAGCGTTTTAATAACTTTAGACTCAATTTTGAGTAATAGCAGTTTGCGAAAATTTCGATCTTATCATTAAAAATGGTATACGTACTACGAGAACTGCACATAGCACATAAGTGGCTTTCCTCGTAGTCTAAGATATGTTTACTGGAAAAAAACTGTTTTGTACTAAATATAGTAAAAAAATTAAATAATTTAATTTTTGAGAGAAATTTACGATTGAAATTATTTTAAAATAATAAAAAGGTACCAGGTACAAAATACGTACCAGAAAATGGCACAACAAATCGATTTTAACATAGTATGTACATATTTCAATATTAAAATAAAGCAAAAATTGCATGCACAACCCTTTATTGAAAAGTATTCAAATAGATTAGAGGCTTACAAAAACGATTTTTCAATTTGTTTATTTCATTTTCTTAGGGATTCTTTTAGGTCCTAAGAATAAAATTACACTACAAGTTTAATCTTTAAAATAATTTTTTAATTCTAAACATATTTCTTTATATCGTTATATCTCATGCTTGCATTTAGGTTTTCAACCATGCAAAACTTTTTAAAACAAAAGGCTTCTTTTCTTAAAATTTTTAATAACAAAATTTACTTACATAGGAACACTGTAGACCGCTCTGGGTATCCTAAATAATAATAAAAACATTCCGTTTTCTTTATGTGTACGATGTATGGAAAAAAGTCTGAGATCCTCCCATTTCCAATGTTAATTGCATTTCTGTCCTCCCCGGTAGCATAACAGAGTCTCTTCTTTCAACCCAGATGGCGAGAGCTCCATTCCTCAGCCGGGAAGACATTCTTAGGTAGTAGTGGTAGTTCTGTGAAATGCAGTATCTGCATATTTCAGTGCTCGGACAATGTTGACGGATCAAGGGAAAAATGGGCTAAAGATCTTAAATCTCGGTACCTACGGTACTCTAATGCTAGGGCAATAACCTTCGTGGACTGTCAAAAAATTAATGAACAAAATTAAATTAACAATAACGTGTCTTGGCGTAGGTTAAATTTTAAAGTTGAATTTTGTTCGACATTGCAGACATTGTAAAAGTTGGCAACATTGTGAGACGCGGCTTTCGCTCTCCTTCGGCGAAGGTCATCGACGGGCCACGGTTGTTGCGAGAGAGCAACCAACAGCCGACCGACAATTTAAATTCAAATTATGAACTTCTGATAGATTATACAGATGAATAATGTAAAATAGTATTAGAATGTTGTTTAAAATACTTTTTTCATTATTTTCATGTTATCTTTAAATTGAAATCAAGATCAATGGACTTCGGAGATTATTACGATTTACTTAATTATAACATGAAACCCCTACTTTGCTTTTCTTGACACTAGATGTTTGAAATTTATAGCAGAATATTATAGGAACAGAACCCGATAGAGAATACTACAAAATTGTTGGTTAAATACAATACCACAACTACTATACTTTGGACACTATAAATTGAGAAAACACCTAAGCAAAAAATGTATTATCTTGGTGTAAAATGTTAGTATCTATAGTTATAGTATGTTTAAAGTTTTATGCTATGTCGGTATAATCTACTAATAAAATAAACCCTTAATGATAAGAATATCCCTTGCAATAAAATGGTTAACCACAATTTACGGAGTTCAAAGGAACATTGTCGTATTATTAATTTCACAATAACGACTACCGTTAATCGTTTATTGGTCTTTTTAAGGGGTTATTTTTATTGGTAGATTATGCCGACGGAGCTTATTTCGCTGAAAATTCTATACTTTTTAGGTATTATTTATCAATTCAAAGTGCCCAAAGTACAGGAAGCGTTTTTTAAAACTTACAATGGCTATATTTTCTAAACCATGGCAAATATCATGAAATTAAAAAATCCCGGTTCTATAAAATCCGGGGGAATATAAATTACGTATTTTTCGAAATACTTCTATCAAACCCTTAAGCTGCACCCCCAATCACTTTAAAATCTTAAATGGAAAGTTCCCTTATGTGGACCTCTTTGGAAAGCTTATAAAAAATGCTTTTCGTTGGTCATAAAAAGTTGGGGTAAAATCAAATACTACCCTTAAATTTTAGGAACATCATACTTTATTATTCATACAAAATATCAGAAAATGTCCAATTTTAATTTATGTAAAATTAATTAAAAACTTATAATAAATTAAAATAATATTCCCAATAGAGCTAAACCGCTCCCATAAAAGTTCTCGTTAGTTCTATTGCACAAGCGCTTAAGAACTAAGACCAGTTACTATTACTTTTTTCTCCACAAAATTTACCCTTAAACGACAACACCGGGTCGCCCGTGAACCCACCGATTAATATTTTATAAATATTTCTTGCAAAAGTTGTATTATAATCTTGCTGCTACACCTACCTTTGTAGCTTGGCTGTTACTATTACCACAGCAAATAACGTATGCATGAGTTATAGGTTTTGGGGTCGCCGGCGACCCCTGTTGTTGTTTGTGTATAAAAAATCATGTCATGTGAAAGAGGAACTAAAAAAGATGAAAGACGACATAAAGAAAGTAATAAAATTATTGACAATAATAATTATCACTTAATTGATAGTGGAAGTGAATTTAAAGATTATGAAGAAAAAGAAGTGGAGGCAGTCGAAAGAGTGTATGAACCGACTGAAAATGAATCGTGTTGATGTACCTTTAGCACATCTACAACGAAGTGATTAATGGAAGCAGTGGATACAGATGGCACTCTACCCTTTTTTAATATACACGGACAGGAAAAAAATGGTTCTGCATCTTCCTTAACCTAAAGGAAGAAAAACTGAGTAGAAAGCTTGGAAATTTTATTTTGACGATAACATGCTGCATAAAATTGTTACTCATTCAAACGGAAAACTACGTAGAAATAAGATACACTTTTCAAAAGCACAAAAATATACAAGACATACCGATAAAACAAAATTGGAAGACTTAATGCTTTACTGAACACAAGTAAAGTTTTGGAGAATAATTATGGGAATCTAACAAAGATATGCCAAAATAAATTTTCTTTTCCTGTAAAAAATCATTGGTTAAATTACAAAACAACGAACAAAAAGAAATAAGAAAGGTTTTTGGTGTTTGAACTTTAAAATACCAGTAATTCTTTATGGGGTCGTATGTGACCCCTGTTGTCGTTTATGTATGAAAAAGTTCCTCCACTCACGGTTCCCAACAGAGAAACTCGTGGTTCCGCGCATATGCATCCCTATACGGTCCAACTGGACAGGCCCCGAACTTCTCACTTTGTTCGTTCTTTTATCCCTAGAGTTTCTAGATTGTGGAACCTGCTGCCCGCGGAGGTCTTTCCTTCCCCCAAATCTTCAAGTATTTAAGTCCCGTGTCAACAAACTCCCTCTTACCTCGCTTAAGACACCCACGGTACGTTAGTATTTAGGCTTTTAGCCTTCGTGGTTTGTCCAAAGATAAAAAAAAAAAAAAAAAAAAAAAAAAAGAAAAAGTTTATGTTGTCGTTTAAGGGTTAAGAAAGAGAAGTAACCAAAACTAACCCGAACTTTTTATGGGCGGGTTAGCTCTACAGGCAGTATAATTTAATTTATTATTACATTTTAATTAATTTTATGTTGTTTTAATTTTACATTTTCTAGTATTCTTAATTATTAATTAGGTATGATTTTTCTAAAAGTTAAGGCTAGTATTTGATTTTACCCCAACTTTTTTATGACCAACGGAAAGCATTTTTCATAAGCTTTCCAGAAAGGTGCCACATAAGGGGTGTTGCCATTTAGGATTTTTAAGTGACTGGGGTTGCAGCTTTAGGGGTTGATAGAGGTATGTATTCCCCCAGGTTATATAGAAACAGTATTTTTTATTTTTATATATTTTCCTTGGTTAAGTGTTTAAGACCTAAAAACGTGTATTTTTACTTGTTTAACTTAAAAAAATTAAAACTTTAACAGAAGTCATTGGCGTACATTCTTTTGTCACAAATATTCGTTGAAGTACCGCTGGACACGACATTTCGATGTATTTTAATTAGACTTTTATACCTAATTTCACGCATATGGTAAACATATCAGTTTCAGGTCAAATAATATTTAATACACAATCAGGGTTATACACTGAAAAGGTCATAGGTATGTGGGGTAATGGATTTACAAAGTTATAAACCGATAAGCTAATACCGGCTTCTATATTTATATTTAAAACCACATTTTCACACACATTTAATCATGTTTCGCTTAAATGGTCAGGATTAGTCTATAGCTAGACATGGACAAGGATGTTTAAATTGCGTTATTAATTTTGCTATGGGTTTAATAGTAATTTATGTAACAAGTACATAAGGTAACACTTTTTTTTTAAGAATGGGAGTTTGACATCACGTCAGGTTGTCAGACGAATGTTGAAAACTTATAATATAGAAGTATGGATGGTGGAGGGGAGGATAACCATCTTTTATGGCGGATAAGTTTAAAAAGTGGCCATCGGAATGTAGCAAATTGGGATGGCGCCACAGTATAACGGAATCTTTGAGCCTAATTTTTACCAACTTCCAGCGATTCGATTTCTTTGAAACTTTGCACACGTATCAAGGACCCATGACAATGCAATAATCTGCAAACAGTATCCCGTTATCCTGATTAGGATCGTCAGGATAAATAAATTCCTTTACAGATTCTCTGTGTCTCTTGACAAAATGGCGAAGGAATTTTTTAGTGAATAAACTGGAGCATTTAACTAATTGATATATCGAACTAAAAATGAAAAATAAATAATAGTTTAAAAAACTAAAAAACACGCTTTTATATGCAACCGAACTAAAAATTAGAAAATAATTTTTCATTACAAAGAGTTTGTCACTTCAGAGTAAAAAGCGTGGGTGCATTTTACTATTTTTTCATAACTTTTCCCTCATAGATATTGGCAAATAGAATAATTATAACATTTAATATATTAAGCACCCCACGCTTTTTACTCTGAAATGACAAACTTTTGTAATGAAAAATTATTTTCTAATTTTTAGTTCGGTTGATCTCACTCTAATAATTCAGGCTCATTGGTTAAAAATCTCTTCTGGCTACTGTGGCGTCATCTTAAGTTGGTCCTTTCTACGGACACTTTTTAAAACATTTAGATGATTATCCTCCCCCCACCATCCATATATAGAAGGTAGCAACGTTTACAAAAAAATTTTATGTCATCTAATTCTTTTGATTATGCTGTTTTTCCGATGGACACCCTGTGGCTGTCTGGCTGTCGGTAGTGGCTGAGGTTTCTATTAGCGTTCGCATCCTGGCCTGTACAGGTAATAATCCAAGGTACTAAAAACATTTTAAGAAACCTTATTTTCAATTTCTTGTCGGTAGATAGGTTTTACCAAACATATTTTTTTTTTATTGCCAGACACTTTTATCATTGTTAATTATACAGTCATCCCTCTTCAAACTTCTGGAACCGTTTGGTATGTTTTGATGAAACTTGAACGATAATATATGACCAAGGTCTGCATTTTTGACATATCAGTGACATCTCTAAATGTCATAGGTGACTGCTCTCAATGACAAAGTGACAGCTTAAATGTCAAGGTCACAGCTGGGCGCCAACGCAACCGCTACCGCCAGCCAGGACAGCCGAGGGATCTACCCGAAAGAGGAAGAGAACAACATATCAAAAATCAGCCAACCTTAAAATAATTGGTTTCTCGTCGTTAAGCTACCTTCCGGACTATTATGAAAAAAAAAACGATTTATTCATGAGTTGCATTCTACATTTTTTTCTACGACCGTATAAAAGTTTCCCTAACTTACATTTTTTGCATGTTTCGGTCATCTTACTTATTTATTATTTTACTTTTTTAACACTGCCAATGTTTTTAACATAAAACATTTTTTTTTCCTTTTTTAAAAGATACTTATTTTATTACTAACGTAATTAAAATTTAAAATTGTGTGTTCTTATTTTTTGTGGAAATATTACCTGAATAGTTTAAGGTCATCCAAAAAGCCGATATTATTATTTAATTATGCATAATTTCTATTAAATTTATCTGTAAACCGCCAAATTTTAAATTGCGATACATACTAACCAGAAATAAAAGAAGAAATGGCGAACTTCAGGGTCACTAAATCTTTGATTTAGGCTTGCCGCGTACTAGCAACTTTTTTCCGGCAACTGTAACATTGCGATAATAAAATGTATATTGTTTTTATATGATACCGCGCATTAGCAACTTTTAATCACGGCAACTAAAAATTACATCTTGATCTATTTTGAAGGCGATTCAAACTCAATACTCAAACTCAATTTTACGTTTTATCAGTTTTCAAAACTAAAGCAATGAAACCTGCTGTCTCAGTAAATGCATCTTAACAAGCGAAACCTCTCCCCCCATATTTAATATAATAAAAATAATAACCAGGAATAACCTTGAAAGGAATGAATTTATTAAAAAATGTTAAAAATCAATCCTCGTTAATAAATAATACGTATTTATTACCTACAATATTTTGCATACATGGTTCCCTAATAGACTACCCATTTTAATTATTTAAATTATAAATGTTTTTAATTTACCAAACAAACTTTTTATTATACTTAATTACAGCTAACCCTTTCGGGATTTATAATAAGTTATAAATATTTGGCCTAATCTAATTCTAACTTTTAAAAATCACGTCTTCTAAATGACCTCCACCAACTTCAACACATTTTTCAATATTAGATAAAAAATGGTTTATTACACGGCGTAGCAAACCTTCGTTTATTCCTTTAACTTCTCTCTCTCTCTCTCTCTCTCTCTCTCTATTTTTCTTGGTTTTGGTCCCTTCAGGTCCAATCTACCACTCTCCCCTTCCGGACTATGCTTTCCAGGGCTTCGTCGGCGGAAAATCTGGATAATCGAGCTCGTAGCTCCCAGAAATTCCAAAAGAAAACAAACAATTCAACAATCGATGCAATGCATAAATTGTCGGCTGTCAAACCAAGATCCTTTAAAAAATGTTTATAAAACGGTAAAAACCGTTTGTTTTAAGTAGAATCATATTTAATGTATAGTTTCATTTTTTTTGAATAAAATATTACTAGAATAGTAAAATGTAATTCTGTAAATTATATAAGCTTTCGTTTGGCTAAAATTTTAAAATTTATTTTCGATAAGCATCACTTTGGAACAACAAAACTGATAAGGTACATTTTGGAAGAAACTTTATATCTAGGAAAGTATTTTATCAGTATAAAACAATGCCAATCAAAACAAATGTATTTTAAAATTCAACGTAAAAACCAGAAATTGAAAATAAATAAGGAAACATTCCACAGAACAAGGAACTTTATCCACTTTCAGAGAGAAGATTGTCCATTTGAGAGCTGCATTCATGCTTATCCTTTTACTTTAATTCAAAATAAACTTCCAATAAAGTTTAAATATTTCCAATTTTAAGAGGGTTAGAGGAGATCCTTTACGAATATCAGAAAGAACCATATTTCTAATATTTTTATTGTCCTTTCAGATAGAAAGGATCTTTACAGTATTGTTTCTATAACAATTTGCTTTGCCATTTTAAAACGGAAACTAATTTATAAAAAATGTACATATAATTTTAACAGTAATTTAACAAGATTTAACACAAGTTTTTATACAACTAGGCTAAACTCTTATGAATAAACTAGGCACAGGTTGTCTAAATTACGGTTAAAATACGGATCGCCTATTGGCCGAATGTATAAGATCCATTTTGAAACGGCACTGTCCTTTGGACAAACCACGAAGGCTAAAAGCCTAAATACTAACGTACCGTGAGATCCCTTAAGCGAGGTAAGAGGGAGTTTGTTGACACGGGACTTAAATACTTGAAGATTTGGGGGAAGGAAAGACCTCCGCAGGCAGCAGGTGTTCCACAACCTAGAAACTCTGGGGATAAAGAACGAACAAAGCTGGGAAGTTCGGGGCCTGTCAGTTGGACCGTATGGGATGCATACGCGCGGAACCACGAGTTTCTCTGTTGGGAACCGTAAGTGGAGGAACTATACTGGACAATTCTTTAGAGCAGAAGCCATGGAAGTACCTATAAAAAGCGATAAATCCCCCCACAGCCCGACGATGTGCAAGAGAGGGAAGCCTTTCTGTAAGTGAAGGATCATTAATGAGACGAATAGCTCTTCTTTGAATAGAATCAAGAATGCTTAGGGTTGTGGGGGACGCCATACCCCAGATATGAGAACAATATTCCAAGGGAGGTCGGATTTGGGACACATATAAAGTGTATAAATTAGAAGGGAAAAATACTTTTTGGCTCGAAAGAGAAATCAAGCTTTTTTGAAGCTGCCGCGGCTATAGATACAATGTGTTTATGCCAGTTAAGGTTACTTTCAAATGTGACGCCCACAAGATTAAAGGTGTCTTTGCTCTGTAAAAACTTGGCCGCTCATAAGTAGAGGATGAGTATTTGATGACTCTTTTTCGCGACAAGGAACATGATTGTGTTTTGGATGCATTAAAATGGACGAGATTTTTAGCGCCCCAATCAATATTAAATTAAGATCCTGCGAAAGAAGATATCTGCATCGCTCTGCGTTTGTTTTCCAAGTCAGGTTTAGTAATAGGTTTAGGAACCTGAAAACTGGAGTGAAGGGTACTATCGTCGGCGAAACTATGAATGGAATTAGTTGTGGACGAGAGAAGGTCGTTGATGTGAAGAAGAAACAATGTTGGTGCCAGAACTGAGCCCTGAGGACTCCAGCATTTTACTTGGTGAAAGCATGAAGAATGGCCGTCCACAATAACTGATATACGACGATCAGATAGATAACTAGAGAGCCAAGTACAGAGTTTAGTTGAAAGACCATAGGAGGAAGTTTATTAAGAAGTGCGGCATGCCAGACCTAATCAATAGAACTCTCTAACGACGTGGCTAAAATTTTGGGCTTTGCGTTTTAAATATGTAGATAACATTTTGACTAGTTTCTCGCGATTTCACCATAATAAAACGAATTATAAAACTGAAGCAGGCGGAATGGTTTATTTTGTTTTTACCCAAATTATCCGATCTAGCTTGCTGAGCTGTTAACCGTTATATACATCAACATTCTGTTTTGTGTAATTTTATTTAGCGGTTTAGAGTATAAATCATCAATCTACCTTACAAGTAATTCTTAAATTCAGACAGTTACGATGCACTTTGGGTCACGAATATGTCGTTAACGCGGCGAGGACGCTAATAATAAAGCTGCAACATAGCTTAAGAGTCATTAATCAGGTGGCAAAAAAATAAAGGCTTAACAACACGTATTATGCTTCTAATTTTGCAAATACAATACAAAGATAATGGAAGGGGAGCCCAAGAGGATTTCTGAAGTTACTACAGCGCGTCAGAAAAATATATCGGAGGATACCTTGTAACCAGTTAAATACCTCCACCACACGATAAAAAACAAAAATATATCCATCATAAATTTCCGAGTGCGTCAGATTAAGATAGGGAGAGTTAATATTCCACTACTTGTAAAAAAAAACGTCATTTTAACACTGCTCGAGCGTGGTTATTTTTTTATTATTTGATGAAAATAATTCAAGGATAACAAAAATATATAATTTAATACGATTTGAACGATTTCCACAAGCCGAAAATAATAAAAATATTTTTTGACATACTTAAAGTCTATAGCCGCGCAACGCCCCGATGCACAAATATCGAAAACGCTCAGTGAGCGGAAATATCGCACACAACGCGTTATGGACGAAGGTAAATCAATGACCAAACACCAAAATTAAATAAGTTTTCGTGTTATGGTCGTGAAGTTATGACCGCAATGCGTCGTGGTCATTTTAGAAGCGACCACAACGCGAAATGGATGGTTTAAATCAACCGAACACCGGATTCTTCCTGTCTTAACTGGTTTCCTTAATGCGGTGCACCATTTCACGTTTGTACTTTAGTTGTTAGTTTGACTTCAAGCAGAGTGAGTCGTTTTAAATCCCAGATGTTGACAGAGGCAGGCTAGCGCTAAGAAATGTTTTGGCTGTGGTTTTAAGTGTACATGAGTCTGGTATGTACCAACTAGGCACTAAAGAAGGTGTACTGGAGCGAATGTATGGTCGAAATGAGTTTACTTTTGCTGATTTCAACTTTATTGATCAATAGGATGTCCCAAGCAATTCATTAACTTTAAGAAAAGCTTCAGCTTTATCTTCAGGCTCCAAACAAGGATTTGTGTTGTCATTATAAGCGTTATTGTAACACTAATAAATGCCATTGCCGTTCTAAGCAAGTACTATGCAACTCCAAGTGCCACAACAGTAACTCTTGTAAGAACAAATAATTTGTTACAATGTGGATCAATCTACAATTAAGTCGTTTATCTATTTTAGATAAAAAATACTTATTTTAGTTGTTTAAAACTATTATTTTTTGCTAGTTGTTTACTTGTTTAAAATTACGAAGTACCTATTATTTTCATGTTTAAGAATATTTCCAAAAAATGAACTATATTCTGTCTTATGTTATTTAAATCTTAAGTATGTGGTCTCTTTTAATAAATAATTTATCGTTTTATGGTCGTTCTTCAAACGAACAGAACGCGTTGTGGTTGCTTTTAAAATGAACACAAAGCGATGCGGTCATGAATTCACGACCATAAAACGAAAAACTATTTAATTTCGGTATTTGGTCATTTACCTTCGTCCATAACGGGTAGCATGCGTTATTTTCGCTCAATGAGCGTTTTCGATATTTGTGCGTAACATATACATTATACAACATTATTTTCTTCTTATCATCTAAGATGTGCAAGCCAATATGTCTCTATTACGCTCGAGTAAGTGCAAATTTAGCATCTTGGGCTCTCCTACTATAATATGTTTTGTTGTGTATAATGGTGAGTGTTTTCCCGTTATAAAATTTTACCTGACCTGGACCTTTTTTTTCTGGTTTGGTCCCCTGGACAAAATTAGTGTTTATTTCTTCTTGTTTGCTACCCTAAAGGTGTGCATATAATTTAATAATTTAGACAAACATATTCATTCTAAGTTTACATTAGCTGTAATGCGCATTAGCCAAATGCGAATTTAAATAAAACCCATGTGTAAAGACCCTTAAATCGGTGACAATCTTATTGCGTTACAATAGTTCTGTTATTATTACAGAGTCTTGTTGGAGGGTCTGGTTAGTTTTGGTAAGCAATTTTTTAAAATTTCTTAATTAAACCCAAGACAAATACACACCTTATAAATCCACTTAAGTATTTTATTCCCACCTTTGGGGTACCAAACAAGAAGAAATAATTATGCATTTTTGTCGAGGTACCAAACTAGAAAATAAGTATTTCACGGATATTACGGGTATTTCAATAGTAAAACTTACAATTTTTGACTTACGAGAAATTTTATAAAAAACTGCCTTATGAATTAAAAATAGTTTTTCGAAACAATTCTTTCAGAGTTGAAATAACGAATTTTCCGTTACCCGGTAGAACGGTTAATTAAAATTAAAAAAGCCCGTCGCATCGGCGCCACACACGCATACAGAAAAACAAAAATAGGCCTACTGAAAAGAATTCGCGACGTTCTAAATAAACATGAAAAATTCACGACAGCTCATTAGTGCAAAAATATAAAAGGATATTTTTTACTGACTCAAAGTTAGGTTCTCGAAAAATACGTCGGGGACGACAAACTGGGATTATAAATTGCTATAGCGTTGGATAGCTGTCGCAAAAGGAAATAGCGTAAACAAAAATAATAAAATCTAAGTTAAGACAGAGATATGAAAAAATAATCAAAATTTTAGTAGTTGATCTTTTGTGAAGCAATTTGAAATGTTGGTAGGGTCCTTATTTATCTGGTTTGATTTTATCTCAATTGTTTAAAGAATAATAGTGTCCTAGATTACAAAATTTTTTGGATCATTGTTTTTTTTTTTTTGATCTTTATAAGTTTTTGGTAATGAAAAAGAATATAAATTATAAAAAAATTAAATCATAGGCAATCTAGTGATGTTTAAACGACTAAGGACAACTTACTCTTCAGCGTTTTTTGTGTCTTTTAAGCGATCCTGTTTTTCTTGTATTTATACTGTATGCTCTTTTGTTTATAATAAAAAAGTGCAGCTTAGAGTATTTTACTTTTAGTGCTTCTATTTCCATAAACAAATTCCCGAAAACAATTTGTTGCTTAAAAATTTGTGTCTTTTTAACCGGTTAAGTCTGGCAGATATTAAACCCTATACAGGGTGAACTAAGACGACCAACGAATAAGTTTCAACTCTTTTATATACAGGGTGTCTTTAAAAGGTTTGTAAAAAATGCTACCACAAATTGCTTGAGGCAGCATATAACGATCTAACACAATTTACCTCAGTCGAAAAGTTTATTGTTGGCGAGATACAGGGTGACAAAGTTTTTATTTTAATTCTGTTATTTTTAAATATTTTATTTAAAATTAAAATTGTTTTTCAAAAAATTGGATAAAGGAGTTTTCTATGGTAAGGAATCGAAATCTGCTCATATTTTTGTTTTAGAATGTAGATGGAGCCACGTGCAGTCCTTTCCTTATGTTTAAAATGCCATAACTTTTTTGAGCCTTGGTGGTATAAATGTGCTAAATAATTTTTATTCTCTTATATTTTCTAATCAAAAAGGTATACTTAGTAAATATAGCTACAAAAAACCGTTTTTGAGATATTTCAGATAGAACTTACAAAAAGTTACCAGCAAGAGCAAAAAAAAAAAATAAAAAGGGAAATTTGACACACTGTATCTTCGAAACGGTCAACTTTTTGACTAACGTAAACTAAGTTAGATCGTTTTATTTTGGACCAAGAACTTTGTGGTAGTATTTTCTCTCCACCTTTTAGAGACATCCTGTATAGCAGAAAATTTTCACTTGTAATACCACTAGTGCTAAATTTATTTCCGGAAATTTTTCAAGACCACGAATATTTTGAAAATTATCCCGAGCCGCAGGCGAGAGAAATTTCCTTAAAATATTCGTGGCCGAGAAAAATTTCCCGAAATAATTTAAGCACGTGTGGTATTCAGTAAGAAAATTTCACCCAAGTTTGTGTTAAAAATTATTTTTTTAAATTAATATTTTTAACTTTGACACGAGCTTTTAGTATAAAATAAATATTTTCCATTTTACCAATTGTAGTTGCAAATATATGTAATTTTAGAGCTTATCATTGTTTATTCTTTTATATTATATATACCTTATATTACTACAGTTGGTAAAAATAGTTGATTTTAATTTTTTAGACCCATCCCTTGCTTTCGTTTGCTGTTCACTTATGTCTAGTACTTCAGTCTTATGATATTATTTTACTAACTGTGGTTGTATAAAATTATCATTTAGGGTCTTAAAACCTTACATTATTTTATATTATGTTATGTCTGAAATACCAAAACTGGTACAAAATAACATTTTCTTTAAATATGCATGTGAATGACAGACATGACGTTAAAACAAATTCAATGATTATGTCAGAAAATATCCACTATAATTCGCTCCTGGGTACCCCAGGCAGGAGAAAAAAAATCCAAAAAATACTTGTGTTATCATGGAAATGCAACCAAAACTACACATTTGATTGGTCAAAAAACAGTGGTGTGGAATTTTCGTTAAAAATTTTTAGTTTTTTGTTACTTTAAAGTTCTATTTCTTTTATTGTATTTACAATTTAAGTTTTGCTATTTTTAAAAATCGTTCATTTATCCAAAACAGTGAACATAGTGTGACCCAAACCCTTATCTAATAATTATTTGTGTTAAAAATTAATAAACGGGTGTGATAAATGCACTTTTATTTTTATTATATTAAGCAATTACATCCTATAACTAAAATATATCAGTCCCCCAAAAACAAATAATATAATAAAATCTGGGGTCAAATATTGATCTTTGGACCGTAACCATTCATACATTTGTAAATGTTATGTGTATTGTGTTTAGAAAAACATATTTATTTCCTTTAGATAAGTGGCTATTTTCATCTTTGTAATAAAATTATTCCCTAAAAAAGCTTGTAAAATGGTCGTTTTCTGTGTAATTTTTTTATGCTAATGGTATATTGTGTAACATGTATGAAAAGCGAAATATTTCCGCACGGTGATGGTGGAGTTTGCTGGCCGACACTTTACCAGAGTACAGCAATCACCCAAGTCCCAAAATCCGAAAATATGTTTTCCTAACTGCCTTTTCACACTAGCGGAAGACGGAAAGTCGGGCGACGGACCGACGCTATCGAAGTGTATGGAGTCTTATGATACCTTTCACACGCACAGCCGACATTCCGCGTTCTCAACGTGTGAATGGTCTCATAAGACTCCACTTTGATAGCGTCGGTACTTCGCCAGAATTCTCGTCGTCCGCTAATGTAAAAAGGCAGTATGAGTTACACATAATATTTTTTCTCCGATCAAAATATTTCTTTATTTTTGTTGTAAGGTAGCATAAAATATATATATATATATATATATATATATATATATATATATTTCATTTAATAAATTTAAACATTATAATTATAAACCAAACAAACAACTAATATCAAATTACATTCATACTCATGATTACATTTAATTTTGCTTCTCCGTGTTTTTTTGTGTTGTTCTGGGGGCTTATCCCACCCGCCACCCTGAAGCGCCCAAATATTTTTCTGAGCAAGCAGAATTCATGGTATTGAAGCCAGATTTGCTAGTTTGTCTCGCCACGTAATAATTTTGTTATTTTACAATGCTATGCCTTTTTGGATTGCTATAAAAAGGGCGTGTCAACTTTAGTACCATTCCAAATTTTTAAAATTCAATTTTCAGCAGTTAGCGAGACTCGACAACATCGCATTTTTTTAAAATTCGGCAACCGTGCTTGTATAATTGTTCAATTAGGCAACACTAAAAGCTTTAACTGCAAAATTTTGTAAACACAGCTTTATTGGTTATAAAGATATTTAGGCGCTTATTCGCTAAAGTACTTTTTGCTTAAGGTCTGGCGGGTCAAATATAAGCAACTAATAAAAACAGAAGTTTAAAAATTAATATACCTAATTTGACTCCCCCCGCAAAATTTGATGCAATAAAAATAAATGGGGCATTCCAAAACTGGAAAATTTAGCAACAGTGCCAATATCCCTATTTAATTTTACATGCCCCAAAGGATCTTAGATACCAAATTTGGTATGGCGGATTTTGGGTTCATTGAGACTTTTGATTACCATAGGTACTAAAAACATTTTTCATGGGTTATGTGCGAAGTCTTTTGCCACTAAAGCTTATATAATTTTTTTTTATCTTTTGGCAGCTCCGTATACAGGGACGATCGTAAAGAACAAAAATATATCCATCAAAAATTTCGAGCGCGTCAGATTAAGATAGGGTGAGTTAATTACATGCTAAATAGTCTATATTCCACTAATCTGACAATTTGAGAGTGATGTAAAAAAGCGGAGAGCTACAAAGTTGTTAAAAAACGTTATTTTGGCACTACAGCTGCTTATTTTTTTATTTTGAAGAAAATAATACAAGGATAACGAAAAATATATAATTCAATACGATTTGAACGATCTCCACAAGCCGTTATAATAAGAATATTTTTTGAAATATTTAAAAGTCTATAGCTGCTTTCCGCACCGATGAAAAGGTATACATTATATATATTTTTTTCTTACCATCTAAGCATTGCAACCCAACAGGTCTCTATAACCCAGCAGACGGATTTTGGGTTCATTGAGACTTTTGATCAACATAGGTATTAAAAACTTTTTCATGGGTTATGTACGAAGTCTTTTGCCACTAAAGCTGATATCACTTTTTTTACCTTTGTGGCAGCCCACGAAGGCTTATGCCTAAGTACCAGAGTACCGTAGGTGTCGGGTTATTACATTTTTAACCCATATTTTTTCTGGTTTCATCAACGTTGTCCAAACTCTGAAACATGCAGTATTTGCATTTCATAGCACCTTTTTGAGAACTCAGGAGTGCCACAGTAGACATTCTTTTTAATAAATACTACCCAATGATGTCTCCCCACTGAGGTTCGAACCGGCGACTTCTGATAGACTCCGAGATCAAGGGTTTGCGCCACCGGGGAGATGAAAATTTACGACAAAAATTTAATTAATCAACACAGTTTACATTATTTAAACTATTGTGAATTGTGTTTTGGAAGACAACAGGATAAATTAAGCCCCTATATAAATTACCATATTAAACCTCGCCTATTTTTAGGTCACTTTACAAACCAAATGGGCCTTTGTATTTGCGTTCATCAATCATAGACAATGCCGAGTGCGTATATTATTCCGTCTTCCCGCCATTGTTACCGTACGCAACCACGCAGAGATAGTTATTATGTTGTAATTAAAGTACGCATTCAATCAATTTATTTCACATTAAAAAATCAACAATGATAATCGTTATAATTTGTGTTCTGAGAGAAAATATCACAGCCAGAATTATAGTTCTTTTTAATATCTAAGAAAGTTACTTAGGCTTGGGATGCAATAAAACCATAAAAGTTTTTGTATTTACTGTGCAGGGCCGCACTATACCTGATTTATAATCGGAATTAAATAAACAAACAATATTTTGCAGAAATAGTGTATTTAAACAGTACATAATAGATTTGTTCCAGCACAATGTTGGAAACATGTTAGCAACAATCGTAAAAACGCAGGAATTGTTACAAACTTTAGGCAGAAATATTGGCAACAGTTTTCTGCTGGAACGAAAAATATACAAGGCATGCATAGTGCTTTTACGTCAATACAAAAAGTTATGTTAAAATTTGTCAGTAATGTTTGAAGAAAGTTTGCAAACTTTTTAAACAGTTTCCAACATGTTTCCAACATCTTAAAACTACTGCTGGAACAACAAACAATCGTATAATGTTACAAACATGGCATTGCTGGAACGACAAATTTCACGTGCGCATGATCCGAACGGTTGCAAACATTTCTGACAGCCTGCTGGAACAAACGTAATACTTACATTTAGGAGCAAAATAAAACACACCATATTTTACTCCAAATCAATCAAAATCTTCCAAATGAATAATCATCATTTTTATAGACTCTAGGCTATTAACATTTATACTCGGTTAGTAAAAAAATACCGCAACTTTTAAATATCTATTAAACCGCTAAAGCTACCTTTACCAAATTTTGTATCTGGGAAACTTGGAAACCATAAGAGATATTAAAAATCTGATACCCCATCCTCGAGCTCTTTTTGGAGAAAACATTTATGGTAAAAACAGATCATCGCTATCGCGAAGCGTTTCAGAATACAGGGTGATTCTCGATTTTTCACTTTTTGAAAAGGCCCTGTAGCTTTGTTGTTATTACAGATACGAGAAAACTAATTGCACATTATAAAGACACTTTTTTCCGTAGAATCCAGTGGCGTAGCCAAAAAAATTTTTTGAGCTGTCATTTTTGACATATGACCCAAACATGTTTTTTTTATTAGGGACACCCTATAAATGATTAGGTAATTAAATTGCTTGTTTTTTCTGATTAAAATAATATATCATAGTAGGTGGTTTAATAAATTTTTTACGTCAAATATTGGAAAAATTATGATTTTAAAGACGCATTGCGGCTTCTATCTGTTTTTAAATTGTTTTATATTTTCTTTAAAAACAATACTGCCATCCCTCAACTCAGGAGACATTTCCGTAGAAAAAAAAAAAACAAAAATTAATTAATTATTTTTTATTATTATTTTTTTCTACGGAAATGTCTCCTGAGCTAAGGGATGACAGATTCCTTTAAAACAAAGGAAATATAAAACAATTTAAAAAACAGATACAATGCGTCTTTAAAATCATAATTTTTCCATATTTGACGTAAGAATTTATTAAACCACCTACTATGATATATTATTTTTAATCAGAAAAAACAAGCAGATTTAGTTACTCTAATCATTTATGGGGTGTCCCTAATAAAAAAAATATGTTTGGGTCATATGTCAGAAATGACAGCTCAAAAAATTTTTGGCTACGCCACTGGATTCTACGGAAAAAGTGTTTATATAATGTGCAATTAGTTTTCTCGTATCTGTAATAACACAAGCTACAGGACCTTTTCAAAAAGTGAAAACATCGAGAATCACCCTGTATCTCTGAAACGCTTCGCGATAGCGATGATCTGTTTTTACCATAAATGTTTTCTCAAAAAAGAGCTCGAGGATGGGGTATCGGATTTTAATATCTCTTATAAAAAAATATAATATGTGGAATAAAGATTACATCTTTATTCATACATTATATTTTATAAACATTTTCTATATAAAAAAGAACATGCTAAAGAGCCGCGAGGTGCCAACTTAATAATGCAAAATGTAAAATTGCTTCTGCGATTTTTATTTCTCTGATGTTGATGTGGTTATTTAAATGAAAAATTCTCAAGCTTTTCTCCTGGGATTGTAAACCGCTAACTATAAATTAATTACATTAGCTTCCTGACTTATTGTAATTTAAACAACTTCCACTACACATAGTAATTTTCAATAAAACCACAATAAATAAAATGGATGGTAAATCATCCAAGATCATTATGCCGACTTGAATAATATTAAGTAAAAAATATTTTGTATTTTTTTTTTACGGATATGTCATCATTTTCGTTCAGGATCCGAATTATAAGCACCCTTTACCGATTTACTTAATGGATAAAAATTATTTTTGAATCAAATAATTATTTAAAAAGGGCACCGCAATTGAGGTGGCCAAAATAATTATGGTCAAGGTTATGGTTAATTAAAAAAAAACAGAAATTTTAATACACCCTGTCCCCCATTTCCCAATCTTACATGAGATTTCTATATGTAAAAAAGGCACCTGTTTATGTAAGGCCAGGAAATATTTATTTTGTATCGTTGAAATAAATTTTAAAGAGCAAAAAAAAGGTCCTTGACTCAAATAGTGACACAGCAAAAATCTACAGGAATACTTTTTTTCTGGGGAACCTGTTTCCTAGTGGAAGAAAAATGACGTGATCTTGCCAGAGACTTTCCTCGATCCCACGGTGGGATTTGCTAGCGAGTTCACTGCGACCTCTCTCCATCGCCTTAAAACTTTACGTAATTTATAGACGCTCTCCTAACTTAGTGCTGATCAGTGTAAAAATAAAATGTAGAAAAAAAGAAAGATAAGTAGTACAGGGTATATACAAAATGTTCTGATTTTTTTTCTTTTAAACTCCGGCTAACAGCGCGTTAGATTAAGGCGTTAGCTGCTTATGCAAGCCTTGACCAATGCCTGATTTTTCCTCTGATACATTTATTAATTTTTAAGTCGAGAGCCTCAAATTCCAAAGTTAGCTATTTTTTAAAAAGTATAGTAGAGTATACAAAAAGTTGTATTGAGACCAGTTTAACTATGTGTCCAAAATAAACATGTATTAGTGTTTTTCGACACTTACTATACTCTCCATAAACAGAGGCTTAAAAGCCTCCCGAGGCCAGATGCTAATTTGCTCGTTGCTGGTGTCGAGTGGTTCTACCGACACGATACGTTATACCTAATCGAAAACTGCTACAGGCATGCCGATATCAATATAAGTATTGATTGGTGCTGGATTTTAGTATGGTGAAATTAATCTAATATATTATATAAAATGCTAATGTACGTTCGTGTGTCCACGATTTTCGCTATCATCCGCAACTCCGATCGACTTCCGTCGGGTTCATCTGCGGTCTCCCATTGTGAGTAAGGGAGTTTGGTCGGGGTGGGTGGAAGTGGGTGGTTGTGGGTGGCAAAAATGTAAAATATTATATATCTGTACATCACTCATTCTTGACAAATTGGCGGAGACACACAGTTCTGAAAATTTTTGGAATCATCTAGAAAGCTCAAAATTAGTGGTACCATCTGTTGATGAGTATTTGAACTTCATTCAGAACAACTTGGTTATTTGGTCTCATATAAACTCCCGAAGCAGAAGCCGAGAGTCATAGCTAGTGTTTTAATAAAGGTCGGTCAAATTGGGCAGTTCTTTTTATCTTGCAATTCGCAGCAGTTGTCATTGGCATTTCTTAAAGTATCAACTGGAACTGACCGAACTTATATTTCAATTCTGTAAACTTTGGCATTAAAAATATATATTCGTGTCATAACCAGAAGTGACGTCATTGCGTTAAATGGATAGGGTAGGGCCGTATCCAAACTCATCATAGTTCGGGTAACGCTATAATTATAAAACAATTACGCCAGTCACGGAAAATATTTCATACAACCACACACAACTGTATTACTTGACGTTTTGTTGTATTAAGCAAAGAGAACGACGAACTGGTTATTAAATAGAGATTTGTGGTGATTCGCATGCCGCAGTCTGTGTCTGTAGAGTTTCAGTCAAGTTTTTCTTCTGACTTAATCTAGGGTATTTAAGTTAAATATATAAAAAGTAAATGCAATTTTATTTTTTTAAATTTATTTATAGCCGTTTTTATAAGCTTTTATTTGGACTGTATTTAACTACGTGGCTGTAACACCAGACATTAACAGTATAGATGGGTCCATATTTAATACATTCTGAAAGCGATGCCGCCAAATACACAAAAAATGATAAAGTAAACAAACCTTTTCGAATGCACATAACCTTGGACAGAGCGATTACATATTTTTAGATAAACAATAAAAAATAAATAGCTAAAACACATATCACCTACTTACAAAACATTCTCTTATTTCGCCTCTGCTATAAAAGCAGTGGCACGCGTAGTGGTACTAGAAACTCGTCGGGTTAAATATTTTTGCTGCAATAAATCATTGTTCACAAAAGGTTTTCTTTACTTTATCATTTTTTGTGTACTTGGCATCGCTTTCAGAATGAATTAAATTTGGACCCATTTTTACCTTTGACTCTATAAATAGTAATTTATGTAACAAGTGCATAAAGTGATACTTTTTTACGATTGAGATATTTAACAGGGCAATCCCATAAGTAAAAAAGACACACATGTGTTACATACTTTATTTTTCCACGACCGTATAAAATTTTTCCAAAATACCATTTTATACATGTTTTATTTATCTAAACCTATTAATTTTAATTTTTGCACCCAGCCATTATAATGCAACAAAAATCATAGCCTCCTTATTTTTTAAGAGACAATCATCCTTTTCATAACTATGCATTTATTATTTAATTTAAGAAAATTGTATGTACTTACTTTTGTAGAAAAAATACTAAAACAATCTTAATTCCTTTTCAATTTCTTAGTTATCCAAATTTATTAATACTATTAATTTTCAATAATTTCTATTAAATTTATTTGCAAAATGTCAAATTTTAAAACTAATCACACATGAACTAAAAGAAATAATACGAAATCAAAGATAACTTGACCGTTTGTTCAGTTGATGTCGCGTTTACTGTTACATTGCATAAATTGATATTTAAGTTTATTGTAGTATTCAATAAAACAAAAAACTAATTCAAAATGTGAAAAAAGCTTTGAAGTGTTAAATTTTTTTTACTTTTTAACACTTGTGTACTAGAATGGAGTACTTTAACTTCATGTTAACGATTAAAAAACAGCATTTTTTAACGAATGTGGAAATAAAATTATTTATACTCTTATATTTTTTAATAATAAATCGCGAGATTTCAAGAGGCCGCGGCTATAGTTGTTGCACATCCGGGCCTTACATTTTCCATGACTATTCTCAAAACTTCTGGCGATAAATTTTGTACTTCTTATTGGATATTTTCCTTTACGGCCACCAGGGTCTGGTGATATGTTCTGACACTAAATAACTCAAAAGAAAGAAGTCTGAAACAGTCAAATCGAGCGACTTGGCGAGCCATTGCAAAATGAGGGATTAAGTGTTTGGGTAACGATTGCCTTGAAGTACGGCCAGACTTAAGAAAGACAAGCGTCAAGCAGGCATTTTGCATGCAAGCAACAGCCAGCGGGCAAGCAAAAACTAACATGCAGCCTTCACACTGCGAAAAATCGCTCGCTCGCTTGTCGCTCACGCGTTTTCAGTCTAGGCATTCCCTTAGTGTATGGCCAGATTGAAGAGCGACAAGTGTCAAGCGGGCGATTTGCGTAAGAGCTATTTTTTAAAACCTAATGCGTAAATGCAAATGGCCATATCGACACCCATCGAGCGGGCGAAAATTAACATGCAGACTTCGCACTGCGAATAATCACTCGCTTGCTTGTCGCTCGCGCTGGGTGCCGTGTTTAAACTTTGTACAGAAACATCTTTAAGTATTTTACAAAAGTTCGTTGCAAGTACTGTTTAGTGAGACCTAGTAGCGTGGCCCGTCTTCCGGTTAAGGTTTGTTTTGAAACACTCTCCTCGAGGCGAGTGGCTAAACGCCGTTGTATATGTCCAGCCACACTTTTAAAAAATCGGTGACCAAATTCTCTAAGTCAAAATCTTGGACCAATTCTTTATTTGTTCAAAAAATTTATTACAGTGATTCCACGTTCTTGCGAAGGAGAGCGATTTATGGTTTATCTTATAGTAGGGGAGTCCACGATACTAAATGGGGATTTACTCGAGCGTCATAGAGACCTATTGAGTTGCAAAGCTTAAATTATGAGAAGAAAAAAATGTATATTTTTTTCATCGGTGGAAAAAGTGACTTATAAATTTTTAAATATGTCAAAAAATATTATTATTTCGGCTTGTGGAAATCGTTTGGGTTGTATTATGTATGTATTATACATTTTTCGTTATTCCTAAATTATTTTCTTTCAAATAAAAATATGGCCACGCTCGAAAATGTTAATCTGACGTTTCTCCTTGTAGCCCTCTGTTTCCTTTACGCCACTCTCAAATTGCCAGATTGGTGGAATATACACTGTTTGGCATGTAATTAACTTACCCTATCTTAATCTGAAGCGCTCGACAATTTCTGATGGATATTTTTTGTTTTTTATGATCGGCCCTGTATACAGGGCTCATATTTGGTGGAGGTACTTAGCCGCATACAAGGTATCCTCCGGTATAATAATCTGCCGCGCTGTAGTAAATCCCGAAATCCCCTCTTTGGCTCCCCTCCCATTAGGTTATTTCACTTTCGTTTAGTTTACAAATGACATATTTGGGATAACCACGCCTTTTGTAAAAACAAGAGCATATTTCGGTAGATTGAGGGTTTTTGCGTCACTTCTTATTAGATTAGATTAAATTAGATTAGAATAGGGCCGAGATAACCCATGCACTGAAGCCGCTCGGCTTATTGTGCGCCCTGTCTTTTACGTCTGGGTAATGTCAGCCAGACGGGACCTACATCTTAACGTGGGTTCCGAACCACGGTCCTATAAGCGACAACTTAAGACCTCGTCCCCACCCAGGGGGCACTACTGAACCTACCAACTAAGTGGGGTCCACATGTCTACGGTTGCGCAGGACACGGCAATGTGTGTTCCGGCTCCCTGGTCCTTTGGTGGCCTTCAGCGTCGATACATTTTGCACTTTGTCCGTCTGATGTTGAGCTAACCACTAAATTTCCGACCAACCTTTAAATAAGTATTTGGGACTCTTTGTTTGACCTCCGGACAGTGCGGGCGTGCATAGAGGACTACAAGGTTCTTCCCGGAGTGGCGGCTAGAGGTGTCGTACGAACGTTTTTTACCTTCGGGGATCAAGGAAAGATTCACGCTAAATTGACGGTATCTTTCTTCTGGATCTAAGCGCTGTGAGCGAAGATTCCTATGAGCTGATGGTATCTTGTTTGGTAGTGAACACGAGGTATTTTTCAAATGGCGGGAAATAGACGGGCGTGCCATGGGAACTGTCGGTAGTGAAAGTGAAGGTTATTAACACCAGTAGCAGATCTTGGTTTGACAGCCGACAATTTATGCATTGCATCGATTGTTGAATTATTTGTTTTCTTTTTGGAATTTCTGGGAGCTACGAGCTCGATTATCCAGATTTTCCGCCGACGAAGCCCTGGAAAGCATAGTCCGGAAGGGGGAGAGTGGTGGATTGGACCTGAAGGGAAGAAATCTAAGAAAAAAATAAAGAGAGAGAATAGAGAAATAAGTATTTGACCTCAGCAGGATTCGAACCCACCTCACGTCCGTTGTGCGCTCAACGACTTAACGCCTCACACGCTAAGCCATCACCGAACTCGGCTGTTATTACTTATGGCAAAAACCTATAAGTACAACCGTAGACAATGAAAGTCAATATCGTGCAATATTCCGGGCACCAAACCGTCTATACTTTCGTAATAATGACTATTATTATTGCATCTGTTATTGTTCGTGTTGCCAGGACGAGATGTATTTACGGTCTGTGATTGCGCGCAAAATAGTTAGCAGTTTTTAATTTAGGGACTCAAGGCCGATACGACCGACGACTATTAGATCGGTCACGATTGTCTGATGCCGACTAGTTAAATCCCAGCCAGCTTGGTTTATTGTAATTGCCAATTATTATTTTTAACTCACGGTGCTCGTCACTATGCGGTGTAATGATGCTATTAAAAATGACACCCGGTAGCTGTAGGATGGACTTGATTTGTCAAAACATTTTTAAACAATAGTAAATAATATAATATTAAAAAACAGCTAGGTCTTTTCGTATATTACTTATTATCATAAATCTAACCACATTGTTTTAGGTTAAATTTATGTTATTATACATCTTCTAATCTTAGTAAAAACCTTTATACTATTTTTTTCCTTCATCAGTGACGAAGCCAGCTTTTTGCTAGAAAATCGATATTTTTAAATTAATAACTATTTAAACACGTTTTTTTATTACGTTAATCTTTGCAAAAAACATAGTGGAATAATATTAATATAGAAATGAGAAAAAAGTAAATGAAACTGACTGAACCTGCATAAGTTTTCTTCTGTTTGGCCCATAGTTTCTAGGTGTTCAGTCTGCAGTGACCTGTTAGTTGACCCACTATTATTCTTACTGCCTTCTGGTTATAATTCAGAAGGTCTTTTGTAATGATTTTTTTACGCTGTCCTGGTGTTTTTATCTACCACTCTCGGAATTCCCTTATTATCCATGATCTAATAGATGATCTTACTTGGAATAACGGAATACCACAGTAAGGCTCAGGACCAACCATTGCCCTGAGAGCACCCTCCTTTGCCAACTTATAAGCTTCCTCATTGCCCTGATGGCCCTTGTGTCTAGGTATCTATGCAATAGTTAGCTTGTTGGTCGCACCCACCTCTTTCAGGGCAACTACGCAGTACCGCAACTTGGAGCTAATCTTGCATGAACTGGTCGCCCTGATGGCTGCTTGGCGGTCCAAATAAATTACTATTATATGGTTTTATTAGTCTTGTCAGTAAATAAAAAAGTAAGTAAATATATGAATTAAAAACATAATCTATAGAGTCAACATATTCTCGTTCTATTGTTATTTTGACAAAATTTAAGTATATCAGTATCCAGGTTGATAATTACAGCTCTGTTCGTACCAATGTTAAATAAAGAAACATAACACGTTTTTATATTTACCATGTTAGTTCTTAAATAATTGTTTTTACTCTTAAAAAAGCAACCACAACCAGTTATAGTGTGTTGTATTTTTTCGAGCACAGAATAATTTTTGGTATACAAAATTTATATTTCTTAAATTACCCCTCTATCTTGGGCGCCAAAAATAACGTTGAAAAACTTCTTTAAACTTAAAAATTTTTAATAAAGACATTGTCAAATAGGACATTAGGTTAATTCAAACCATACTTACATATATCCAATTGCAACAGCATAAAACTTGGTTTTTAGAAAATGATAACAAAAAATTCTTAAAGGTAAGAAATAAAATATTTACAAATATTTTTTATGCAAAATAAGAATTTCCTAATTTTTGCCATTTTTACTTCTAAAGCTATATTATCTGTAATGCTCTTATTTTTATAATAGGCACATTTTTTTATTTTGAGAGACGTCTTGCCGATTTTCAACACATTGAATATCAATGAAACGTTTATTTGTAAGTATAATTATTACT
Organism: Listronotus bonariensis; assembly: GCA_014170235.1. Lineage (NCBI taxonomy): Eukaryota > Metazoa > Arthropoda > Insecta > Coleoptera > Curculionidae > Listronotus > Listronotus bonariensis. The sequence continues at coordinate 20,952 of JACEGR010002675.1, read as the reverse complement.
TTGAAAATTGAAAAATTACTTTGTGCTATCAACAAGTTACGTTTATGTCCATAAAAGTTAACACTGGTTTAGCTAACAGTAAATGTGTATATTTTTGGCATACGGGGTTTTCTGGTTTTCTAAATTTTTAGTTGGCGTTTTTTTTTCGAGATATCCATCTTCAAACTTAAATTGAGACTACTAAAAACTAAACTGAAACAAAAACTTAAAAGACTACTAAAAACTTGACTAAGACTACTAAAAATACTTTCAGATTGGAAATCAGCACCCCAAAAAACCTAGGAAATGAACGAATTAAATTTTCGGACATATTTTACAAAACATATTTTACTTATTTATTTAGGATAGCTTATAGTAGGATATCTGAAATATAGGAATGGACGGTTTTTACTTAGGTTAAAGTGGAGTAGGACTGTTTTAAGCGAAAAACCTTTTAATTATACAATACAATACATATATGTAGAATACCTAAATAAATAATAAAGCATTTCTTAAGATCCATAAATCAGGTGGCAAAAGAATAAAGCACACGTATAACGCGCGTCAACTTTGCAAATACAATAGTAAGAGATAAGAGACATTTATTTATTGTACAATGTAATGAGACGGCATTTTATGTATGTATTCAGGGTGTTGCAAGCAGAATCGGTGACATTGTAAATCCTGCGAGTGGCCGACGGAAAGTTGCGAAACGCCGTGCCGCTGTGTCGAGGCCGATGGAGGCGCTGGACTGGCGAGGATTATTGGCAATTGATTAACAACACCAATTAGAAATAATCACTTAACTGCACCGTTTTAAATTATTTTAAAAAAGTTGAATTGCATCAAATTTTTAATCATATCACACCTCTTTGACAAGTAGGATGAATTTTTCTAAGCTGTCTCCACGGTAGTACAGTGTTGAGCCTTTGATTTGTAACCTAGAATACCAGGGTTTAAACCCTCACCCAGGGAGAAATTTTTAAGTTTAAATAGTAGAAATTAAAAATACCGTCCCTGATGGCACTACCGCGTTGTCTAAAAGGTGCTGTAAAATGCAAAAACTGCATGTTTTAGTGCTTGGGCAACGTTAAAAGAATAGGAAAACAAATGGGTTAATCAAGTAATAACTCGAATCCCACGGTACCCTTTGGTACTTAGGTATGAGCCTTCGTGGGCTGTCACAAAAAACATCCAAGCTTGGATTCAGCTGCTTTGTGCTTAAATTTTTAGTAATACAAACAAATTAGGATGGACCTGCCATAATGTTTTAAATAATTTGTCGTATTTGGTGATAATATTTGGTGTTTATTTTAACTTATTTTTGAGAGCCAATTTTATACAAAAAATTTCTATAATACCTATGTATGTATTTTGTGTCTAACAGAGTCGTTGAATATTTGCTTATAGTTCTTCGTTTATTTTCAGGTATGTCAACCGTCAATAACGTCATTTTTGGCCACTTTTTATAAGCGGTGGTAAGTACTTAAAATATTATTAAGATGTAGTTGTATATAGTAGTAGTATATAGTAAAAACTTGTAAATATGATAACTTAAAGTGTTAATTTAGGTTTTTGGTATGAAACGAAAAACAATAATTTAATTTTTTTACAAATTATTCCTTATATTAGTTTTTAAAAAACATTAAATTATGGTTTATCTTAAAAAAATACGTTTTATTCACGTTGAGCGAGACAGACAATAAATTATTTGTTTTAAAGATATTTTTGGCGCCCAACGTGGGGAGATAATTTACTTTGGGCGCCAAAGTTATGGATCTTTAAGCCGATTTGAATTTAAAGAGATTATTTTAAAAAATGATTTAGACCAATGGGTTATGTTCAAAAATGTTTTAAAAACATATTCCTTGTATAAACATTTTTGGTGACCAATGTGGGGCGATACTCCACGTTGGGCGCCAAAAGTGTTACTTACTCACAAAAGCTTATGTAATTCGAAAAGAGTACTAAAAAATAAGTTAAGACTTATAATAAATAGGACAATTACCTCAAAGCCTGTACGATTTTATGGGTATTTTTGTTTTTTAGCAACCCGTGTTCAAATTATTAAAATGATACAAAATTATCAAAAGTAACTTTTAAGAACGTTTATTACCGAGACAGTCAATTCCATTCAGAAAGTTCATATTAAGTCGATATGATTTCTAATGTAATTTTGAGTTTGAACGATTCTATACATTTTGTTGTATCGCTTACATGCTTTTTGGGTAAAGTTATTTATATTGATTGCATCCTTTTATATTATAAAAGATAGCAAAATATAGTAATACTGGTGCGGGCAATCTAAGTTTCGCATTGAACGGATTGGTGTTTGCGACTTCACGGATGAATAACGAGTTAGAACGGCGGGACGGTGGCTTATGCAGGCCCGGAATGTGCCGGGAATTTCTGAAATTTGCGTTTAGCAGCAAATTTCGTAATAATGGCCAATTAAGAAGTATTTCGGTCTACATTCTTACCTGATCTAAATCGGCAGCTAAAAGTGTTCGTTATCTTGCGTTTCGTAAAAACTAACACTTTGATTTTTTTCTGAAACAGTAAATACACCATTATTTAGGTTTAGCGGGAGGTGTGGTAATATTCATTGACCTCTTAATAACAGTAAATATGTATATGTATTATAAAATATCTCAAACGTTTGGGATAAAAACATTATTTGTAATGGCGAAATAGTGAATGATGATTTTTCGGTTCAAAACGTCGCATAAATGTAAAGTGTGATATGTAGTTGAATTAAGAATTAAAATAGGAGTTTATAAAGTTTAAAACCAAATATTCCGTCCATAAAAAAAAACAAAGTTAATGATGGCGGCTTAAAGACGAAAATCTTTGCCCCAATTTAACCAACTCTGTATCGAATTTGTAACAGCCTGTATTTGGTGTCAATGCAGCCCCGAATCTTCATTTCTTTTAAGGCGGGGAAAAACCACGCATTTTTTGGTTGAAAAAAATTGAAGAGCAAACAAAGAACAGGTGCTCGCTATTCAAATCGGGCCCTCTTCCCATCTGGCGGCCTATGTATAATACACAAAAATATTCCACATGAAAGTAAAGGAAAAAAAATGTATTCGCCTTTTAAATCGCGCCCTCTTCCCATCACTTGGCGCCCTATGTATAATAAATCCAGATAGCAAACGCAAGTGCTTATCGTGCAGTGCATGTCCGTCATGCTTAATTTTGCCGCCCCTTGAAGGTGTCACCTAGGGCACACATCCCCCTAGAACAGGAAAAAGTGTCAATGCCATGTTCAACTTTTTAGATTAAAAAAATATATAATTCTAGTTGCGCCACCTGGGGCAAACGCCCGCCTAGATCCGGGGGCTGTATTAATGCCATGGCTAACTCTTTATATTAAAAAAAATCAAAATTCTAGTTGCGCCACCCGGGGCAAACACCCCCTCCCTACATCCGGAGGATGTGTCAATTCCATGTCTAACCCCTTCGATGAAAAAAAATGAAAATTTTAGTTGCACCACCGGGACAAACACCCCTAGATCCGGGGCTGTATCAATGTCATGCCTAACTCTTTAGATTAAAAAATGAAAATTCTAGTTGCGCTCACCACCGGGGCAAACACCCCCTAGATCCGGCGTTGTGTTAATGCCATGTTTAACTCTTTAGATTAAAAAATAAAAAGTCTAGTTGCGCCACTCGGGGCAAACACCTCCCTAGATCCGGGGGCTGTGTCAATGCCATATCTAAGTCATTACATTCAAAAAAAATTAGTAGCGCCACTCGGGGCAAACACCTCCCTAGATCCGAGACTGTGTCGATGCCATGTCTAACTCTTTAGATTAAAAAAAAATGAAAATTTCAGTTGCGCGGCTGAATATCTTTAAACTAAAAATAATTATGCAGAAACTAAAATTGATTGATTTTACTACTGTGATTATCTGTTTATGCGTTAACTTATTTTGAGATTAGCGACAGTTTTAGTAGTGATTTGAAGGATATTGCCCACACCTCATTTATACGTTCAATTGTTTATTTCGAATTTAATTTAAATGTCATTAAATGAACTATTAATTAACATATTAAAGAAGCTAACACTGACCTTTTAAATTTAAGATTACTTGCTATTTTGGATCTAAGAAAATACTAAGTATCTTAGTCTCAAGGGTTTAGCAATGACAGAGTTTTTTTCTTGTATAATAACATAATAAAATAATAATAAATAAAATCAATTTCAATAACTAATCTTGCTGGAAATAATAGTTTTTTTTTACAATCGCTGAGGTACAGTACTGGCTCATAGGACTTTGACGATAGATATATTTGGTAGTGGAATGTTTGTAATAAAACATTAAATTCCTAGTTTACTGTATTTCTTTAAACCTTATAAATAATCATAAGATCATTTAGAGAACCATTTGTACAAATTCTAATATTCACATCGTTATCTAGTAAAATCTAATCTAAAACAACCTGAAAATTACCCAAAATAAACGATTTTAAACGAGTCCGTGTTTAAAGTTATTGGCCATAATTATAGGCCTAAGTTGAATAAAGCAGTATAATTTAATGGCTTTATTAAACTTGGAAGTCGTAAAAATACCTAAAAAGTTTTGTAAAAATACCTTTGACACGCAGAGTTCTACTTAATAGCTTCTCTAAATCAAAATAATAACAAATTATACAAAAACCACATCTGTTTATTTAAAGTTTTAAAGTACGAGTGGGAAAAAAGCAATTAGAAACTCAGTATTTATACATGGTGATTCAAAAATCGATTACGAAACTTAGGTGGGTGATTTCACTTGACAAAATAATGCTTTATATATATTTTTTTCAAAATGTCATTCGTTTTCGAGATACAAGCCGTCAAATTTTTATTTTGGTTTTTTCGCCATATTGCATTTATTTTTTAACCAATCCAGTTGATATTTGGCACACAAATCGAGCTTTGCAGATTCTAAAATTTTAAGACAAAAGTACTTTTTTAAATACCGCCAGAGGACACTTTACCTAAAACTTAAAATTTATTTACATCATAACTTTTTATTTTGACAGATATCGCAAAGCTGGGGGCGCCATTTTATAGACAATCAAAAACCTAAAAGATAAGGTACTCTTTATTAAAGTCGATAAACCTCACCGTTTAGGCATCAATAGACATCAAAGTTTCCATCAATTTCAACCAAATTACCTATATACATACAGGGTGTCCAGCAACTCAACCGACAAACTTTACGGGGCGATTCTACAACAGAAAATAAGAAATAAACTTCATATAAACATAGGTCCTAAACCTAAACGTCTTGGTTTTTGAACAATAGGGTGTAAAAAATTAAAAAAAAATCCACAATATTTAACACACCGTAGTTCAATAAAAAGTACACTAGACGAGGTGACGGTGCGTGCGACGTATTTGTTGGGGGTACAGGCCACAAGAAATTGTTTGACATGGAAATTTTTATTTGTAAAATATAAAAACGGCCTGCAGTTTACGATATAAAAAGTAAAGAATATATAAGTCATCGTTTTTTAATATAAACTTGCACACACAACAGCAGCGCAACCTAACACATTAGAGGCCATTTATTAACTGTGAGTGTACCTCAAGATCGTTTAATAGGTAAGGTTGCCTCATTACGTCACATATGTACCGCACTGCTGGTTCCTTATTGGCGCCAACATAGCAAACAAGGATGTCTAGACGGATAATGCTATGAGGGCGAAAGAGCGCGATATACAATATTTAAAAATCAGCTAGAATAATCAATAATTTATTAATAGGAAATAAAGAAGTTACGGTAATAATTGGAATTAACAGTTTTTAAAAGTATTTCTTTAATATTGACAAAAACACAAACTACACTGTTAAAAACTTCATTAAATAATGAGCAAATTACATATGTGACGTATGGTCCGCCATGTTGCAAGGCTTACGAGGCAACCTTACCTATTAAACGATCTTGAGTGTACCTACCCGACGGAGTAACTCTTTCTGTTTGCTGCCAATTTCAACGGAAATTTCGCCGCGATTATTTAGCTCGTGTAGTTTGGCTCTAAGGCACACATGTTTCGGGTATCGGACTAGGCGGGTTTCGTGACTGTAATTCTTATGATCTAGCATGCATGGGATGTAAAACATTATGCTAAACTTGTCCGACTAAAAAGTGTCCGACACCCGAAACATTTACCTAACATTGATAGGCTGGGTTAAAGCGCCGCTTCCATATATGGCGGTGTGAATATTCGTGGTAGACTGGACAAAAGGAACGCCCCTAAAAGTTTAAAAGAGTTCTTATCATGAAGTCAATTTCATTATTGACCTAGGGACTACCATCTTTTTCCTCATATCACAAATATACTGCAATGAATCCACGTGTCTTATTATTTTTGTCTTGTGTCGTTTAAAACGACATATTTAATTTATTAAAAAGAATAAAAAAATTACAAAATTACAGATAAGCAGATAATCTTTCGTAAGTAATAAAAGTCTCCGAAATAATTGATGTCATTTCTAGGAAGTTGCAAATTAGAATAAGTAAAATTAAATAAAGTGTGGGTAATTAGCTTAAAGATAAGCTTTTCCGTATCGATTTTAACATCCGCTAAAATTGGATTATTATTTTTAACACCGCCTAATGAAGTGACAGCTCTAAATCATCGGCAAAATTATGCAAATGGTACCGAGGGGACTAATTGAGCCATAATTAAGACTAATAATTCTACATTAAGAAATGTTCTGGATAATTATTGGGGAGGTCACTGAATTTAATCTGATTGTATTTTTTAATTAATTAAATGCATGTTCGGAGTTAAAATTCGACAATTTAAGCCCTTCTCATACAACGATATTAGATACACAGGGAATCGTAACCTTAGTCGCAACTCTATTTATACACAAAACTAGGTTTTGCCCGCGGCTTTATTTATATATAAAACATAATTTTAATTAAAATACTAATTCTACAGGGTGGGCCAAATTAAACTTGCACACTTTTTAACTAATGATGACTTTTTATCTGTTGCGCCTATCTTTCTTATTTTTACAGGGCTAACAGGTAAATATGTTTTCTCTAGGTTTGATAATTTTGGTTGAATAGATATAGTCAGGACCGGACTTTTTCAAAATGATACATTTAACCTCGTTCCAAAAGAAATCGAACTTAGTGTACAATTGAGCTAATACGTTTTTCTTTAGAGAAACTATGAAAAAAATTCAGTAAAAGCGAATCTGTCAATAAGTTAAGGATATCGGAATTATGATTTTTCTTGATAAATGATGAGCCCCAAAAAGCATGAATTTCCCTCGGTTTTAACAGGGAACTTTTTTAGTGTGCTTTGAAAATTAAAAATGTAAGGTTACCATGGTTCCTGAGTTGGATGCTGACACAACTTAACAGTAAATTAATTTAAATTAAACGTATTAGCCTAATTGTAGATACATTTAATTTCTTTTGCAACGAAGTTAAATGCATCATTTTGGAAAAAGTCCAGTAAGTCCGGTCCTGACTAAATTTATTTGACCAAAATTGACAAACTTAGAGAAAACATATTTACCTATTAGCCCTATAAAAATAAGAAAGATAGGCGCAACAGATAAAAAGTTATCATTAGTTAAAAAGTGTGCAAGTTTTATTTGGCCCACTCTGTACATCAATAAATACTGAATAATATAAAACTAACCAGAACAGCCAGACATATGCCTAAAATATATGACTCCGCGCCAGCTACAGAGAATAACCCATCAAATAGGTCCATTTTGTTGGCTCCCGGGGGTTTATGAAAAATGCTTTTCGTTGGTCATAAAAAGTTGGGGTAAAATCAAATGCTACCCTAAATTTTATAAAAATCATACTTTATTATTCATAAATAAAATCAGAAAATGTCCAGTTAAATTAATATAAAATAAATCAGAATAATACTCCCTGTAAAGTTAAGTGCATTGCCTGCAAACGGGCACTCTTGTAAATTCTAATTAGGTATTTCGCCAGCAATAGGCAGTCTCCTATTTTTTTTTTTTATTTTATAATTTATGCCATCAGCAAACGGATAGTCTTTAGAATTAAGTTGTCGGCAAACGGACACTCTTAGGAATAATATTGTCAGCAAACGGACAGTCTTTAGAATTAAGTTGTCAGCAAGCGGACAGGCTTTTTGCATTCTGTTGTCAGCAAACGGACAGTCTTAAGAGCTAACCCGCCCCCATAAGAAGTTCTGGTTAGTTGTGTTGCACAAGCGTTTAACAACAAAGACCAGTTGCCATTTTTCTCGACAAAATTTAAAAGAGAACTAACCAGAACTTTTGTGGCGGCGTGTCCCGGTGTATTAATTTAATTTATTATTAACTTTTAATTAATTTTATATTAATTTAATTGGACATTTTTTCGTATTCTTTATTAATAATAAGGTATGATTTTTTTTTAATTTAAGGGTAGTATTTGATTTTACCCCAACTTTTTATGACCAACGAAAAGCATTTTCATAAGCTCTCCAGAAAGGTACCACATAAGGGGTGTTGCTACTTAAGATTTTTAAGTGACTAGGGGTGCAGCTTAAGGGGTTAATAGAGTTGTTTTAAAAAATACGCCATTTATATTCCTCCCAGGTTTTATGGAAACGTTTTTTTTATATTTGCCTTGGTTTAGAAAATTTTGCCATAGTAAGTTTTAGAAAAACGCACGCTGTATCAGATTATTTGCCAAGTTAAAAAAATATTGCCAAAGTGGAAATCCTTAGAGAAATCTTAAGTATTTAAAAAGTAAGTTTGGTCTTTACGGAAATACATTTTGAATAAAAATATTAGTTTAAAAAACATAAACAGAGTTCCAATCCAACATTTTGTTTTTAAGCATGGAAATATGTAGTTTTCAATACCCTTATTCATAAAAGAATAAAGATATAAAGGGTTGAAAACCCTTATATTATACCAAATTTAAGTCGAATTTGATTATTTATAATCCTTTGTTTTCATATTGGACCCCTATATTTAACATTTTAAAATTTAATCTCTTTTTATTGCCCTAATTGTAGGCCCTTTCTATACCCTTATGAACTTCTGAATGTTACATTTTAAAGGGCTTTCATAAATCACAGTCATAAAATTATACCCCAAAATATTTTAAGATTTTATGATTCAGTAAGCTTTTGCTCATTCAAGGACCTATGCGGCTTTGGGAACTTCTTGTTTGGGCACCTAATAAAATTTTACCTGTCCTGACCTGACCTGACCTTTTTTTGGTTTGGTCACCTCTACAAAAACGCATAATTATTTCTTCTTGTTTGGTACCCTCAAAGTGGGCATTGAATTCTTAAGTGGATTTATAAAGTGTGTATTAGTCTTGAGTTTAATTAAGGGATTAAAGAAAAGATTTAACTAACCAGGACTAACCATTACCCCACCTATACACTGTAATAATAACATAACTATTGTAATGCAATAAAACTGATACTGATTTAAGGGTCTTTACACATGGGTTTTATTTAAATTCGCATTTGGCTAATGCGCATAAACTTAAAATGAATATGTCTGTCTATATTATTAAATTATATGCACGCCTTCAGGGTACCAAACAGAAAGAAATATTTATGCATTTTTTCCAGATGACTAAACCAGGATAAAAGGGTTAAATGAGGTAAAATCTTATAAGGTGCCCAAACAAGAAATTCCCAAACAAGAAGACACAGTAAGCTTTTGCTGATTCAAGCTGACATATTTTAATTATGAAGTAATTAAATATTATTTTAGTGAGAAAATGGTGTAAAGACATTTTTATGCGTAAATGAAAAGAGTATTGTTTATGTAATAAAAATGATAAATCTGTAAAAAAATATTCTTTTTAAAAGGGATTTTATTCAAATTCACCTATACTTTTTTCCTTTCTCGTGATAGCACAAGAACGTCATGTTCGTCATATCATAAAACTTTTAATAAACCATCGTGGTCACGTTTCTTAATAACTGAAATTTTATAAAATTTTGAATTTTGAAGGAACAGGATGGAACAGGATTTGTATAAGGAATTAAATGACACAACAGAAAAATTATATGCATGGTGTCCTAGAACGTATGGTCATAAATGATAGGAGTGGTAGAGTAGGTTTGATTCCTTCACCTTTTTTTACAAAAAAGGTATAACTTATTTGAATTAATATCTTGTAATGTAATAAAATATATATATATATATATATATATATATATATATTTAAGAATTTTATTAGGTGCCCAAACAAAGAAGTTCCCAAACCCGCATAGATCTTGAATGAGCAAAAGCTTACTGAATCATAAAATCTTAAAATATTTTGGGGTATAATTTTATGACTGTGATTTATAGAAAGCCCTTTAAAATGTAACATTCAGAAGTTCATAAGGGTATAGAAAGGGTCTACAATTAGGGCAATAAAAAAGAGATTAAATTTTAAAATGTTAAATATAGGGGTCCAATATGAAAACAAAGGATTATAAATAATCAAATTCGACTTAAATTTGGTATAATATAAGGGTTTTCAACCCTTTATATCTTTATTCTTTTATGAATAAGGGTATTGAAAACTACATATTTCCATGCTTAAAAACAAAATGTTGAATTGGAACTCTGTTTATGTTTTTTAAACTAATATTTTTATTCAAAATGTATTTCCGTAAAGACCAAATCCTTACTTTTTAAATACTTAAGATTTCTCTAAGGATTTCCACTTTATTGGCAAATCTTATATATTATTATTATTATTATTATTTATTATTAATAAACACGGTGTTTGTTAGCCCCTTAAACTTTATAATACAGATAAAAAACTGTCTCTAATAGAAGTAATCTGTGCCAGTCTTCTTCAAAACAACATATTGTAATTTGACGTCGAATACATAATTTAATGCCAAATCTAGTGCGTTTAGAATAAAAACTGTGGTACTCCCAGTTCCGGGCTACTTTTAACAACCTTATGTTTTATAAAACAGGGCTAAATACAGGGTTGCCCATAATGGGCTACCCATTTTATTATTTGAATAACATTTTTCTTTTTAGTTTACCAAACAAAACTTTTATTATACTAAGTAACAGCTTACTGGGATTTATGATAACTTATATATATTTGTCCTATTAAAGTGTAACTTTTAGAAATTCGTCTTTTAAGGGGGGTAAGGTATTTAATTTACAACTCACGTTTTCAAAGTCGGTGCCCCTGATAACTCCAAAACTACTGCACCGATCCTTTTGAAATTGTAAACACTATTTCTGTACATCATTTACGAGGTAACGCTGTCGAGTTTTTTTTTCATAATTTTGATTTTGCAATAACAAATTAGCCGATTTTTTCCCACAAAATTGTGTTTTTCACTTCAAAGTGTTCGAAAAAATGAAAAAATTTGGAAAAAAACTCGACAGCGTTACCTGGGGAAAACTATTATCTAACGAATGAACTTTGATTTTTTGATTTCGGATGATCCAGCACCAAGTTATGAGGGGCACCGCAATTCAACTTTTTTCGAGACACGTCCGAACAATTGCTGCCATTGCCGTATTTTTTAATATTTTTTGTAAAAATTTGAGGAAACATTCTTCGAATGTCATACTTTAATGTACCATTGGTTGAGTAAATAAATTTTAACTGTGTCGTCAGAAAAAAAATCACGAAAACATGGCTTTTTTGTACGATTTGACCTTAGCCCCCTTAAATGAACTCCTCCAACTTCAACGCATTTTTCAATATTAGATAAAAAGTGGTTCATTACATGGCGTAGCAAACCTTCGTTTATACCTTTAACTTCTTCACGAATTTTGACTTTGAGCTCCTTGATTGTACCTGGACGACTCGCAAACACTTTGGCTTTTAAATATTCCCACAGGAAAAATCGTGTGCCGTTAATGAACCACTTTTGATCTAATATTGAAAAATGTGTTAAAGTTGGTGGAGGTCATTTAAAAGACGTGATTTTTAAAATTTAGAACGAAATTAACAAAATATTTATAAGTTATCATAAATCCCAAAAAGTAGGCTGTTATTAAGTATGTATATTAAAAAAATGTTTTGTTTACTAAAAGAAAATAATTCAAATATTAAAATTGGTCGCCTTTTATGGGGAATAGGCGTGAAATAAAGGATACATACCATAATCATAATCTTTCTTTTCTTATTATAATTTTACTTAAGAAAGTGTTTTTTTTGGCTAGATTAAATGTATTTGTTAAACGAGATTCATATTTAAACGGTTTTTCTGGTTTTTCTACAGAAGTTTACGCTAATAAAATAAACGAATATTATCTGTTTATTATTTTATTGACTTTCTACAATTTAATATAAGGTCACTTCTTTTATTTTTATTTATTGAATTTTAAGTATTATTAGTGACACCTACAAAATAAAAATTATCATTTAAATGGGCTTATCAACTGAACGTTTGTTGGCCTTTCATTTCATATTTTATGGTTCTGTGATTTCTTTGTATGGGCGGGCTCACCCAACAAATATTTGCTGATGTCTAGCCTGTCGAGTCGGCTGGTAGACATTTGCATTGTTGCCAAACATTCCAAAAGCGGGTTTTTTTACTTCTTGTGACATTTTGTAATTACACACTTACAGTAGTTATTAGGTCATCATCTTAACTAACTTTTATTTGTTCCAACATTACTCTGTCCCTAAATAAATTAAAGTATTTTATTTGTCAATTTTTTATTAATTTAAATTAAACAAATCGTTAAGTAATAACATCGAAAAATAAAAAAAAAAAAAAAATCTGGGTTTCTTTTTCATGCCTAAATTTTAATTTTAGACATTAGAAAACACTTAAATTTTTATTTTAAGTTTCTCAAGTTTGCTTTTCTCTGATTCACGATGAAGCTATGATTCCCGGCTTCGCTCGGGAGTTGATATGAGATTACGTGGTAGTTGAAATAAAAAAATAAACTATGACGTAAAAAGTAAAAAAAATTATTGAAAACATTTTCTCATTATTTATACTACTTGTTTGTAAACAACAATATAAATTGTGTGTGTATAAATACACAAAATGTAATAACTTTAGTATATAGTAACAAATGTAATTTAAGACTTTATTGAAATTGGAATTTAAAATTTCTCGCCATTACTACACATGCTGCAATTGCTCGCAGCGCCTTTCGAAACGCAACCCAAATAACCGTTGTTCTGAATGAAGTTCAAATACTCGACAACAGATGGCGCCACTACACTTAATTTCCAAGTTGAAGGGTTGGAAGAGTCCTTATATCTTTAAAGATACGCCCTTTAGGGTAAAACGGGAACTTTCTTGTTCGAGGGGGATAAAGGGCTATCACACTATATAAGTCCCTTTATCGTATCGGGACTCCTTTTCAAGTTTTATCGGCACGCACATTTTATCAACTTAGTTTTATTATATAATGATAATGATAATATAGCTCATACAAACAAAAAAATAATTTTTTGATATCGGTGATCGCTGCTACTGCTATCTAAAAGTAGCTGCTACTGAAAACTGTGATATTATCACTCTTTACGGAAACATGCTAAATTTTCATAAATAAAGTCATATAGATAACCTTGTTAAAATTGAATGAAGAAAAAATATATCATTTTTAAATAGATTCTGTCATTTAATATACATATAATTTAATTACTGATTTGCATTGGCATATAAGTAAATGTATATAAAAAAACCGACATTACACGAAGTATATCAAATATCTTAATTTTTTTATAAACATTTATAGCTTTGATCATATTATTTGGGCAACCCATTCGCGATAGAATTATTAACAAATCAAATTGATAAAAAAATAGTTTTCATCCGGTAAGCAAGCCAATTCGCATCCCATTTCACTAACGTAAACATGCATAATCACCATAAACTTAAATGAAAGAGGTTAGAATCACTGAATCGCAATCACAATCACCGTCCAGCGATCGCAGTCGCCGTTTAATGTTGTGGTTACGGGCAGCGCCACCTCTGCGAACTGCGAATATTAAAGAGTGATTTTTTCACTGCGATCGCCAGGCGCAAGTAGCAGCTACCAAAATGATTTGTTAATAACCGGTGATTGGTAGCAGCGACTGCGATCGCAGTCACACCTCTATATGTATGTATGTAACGGAATCTTTAAGCTTAATTTTCACCAACTTCCAGCGATTTGATTTCTTTGGAACTTTGCACACATATCAAGGACCCATGACAATGCAACATCTGCAACAGTATCCCGTTGTCCTTGATTAGGATCGCCAGGATAAATAAATCCCTATGATTTGCTGGTGAGAGTAACAGAGAAAGAGCTTGCGCGCGATCTGCGCATGCGTGCGGTGTTCCTGACGTACTCTCAGCATAAGGCTGACAGAAACTTGTTCGGAGAAGTTGCGTTCTGAAACCCCATGCAACAGTGAAGCTTTAAATGAAATGATTAGATTACGAAATAGTTCGTGAAACATTTCAATATCACATGTCCGCAGAAACTAATTGATATATCGAACTAAAAATGAAAAAATAAATAATAGTTTAAAAAACTAAAAACACGCTTTTATATGCAACCGAACTAAAAATTAGAAAATAATTTTTCATTACAAAGAGTTTGTATTACAGCAATAAAAGGTCAAACAATGAATCATAATTATATACCTCAAAATAGAATTATAATAAAATTTAAGATAATAACAGAATAATTCACTTCAGAATAAAAAGCGTGGGGTGCTTAATATATTAAATGTTATAATTATTTCATTTGTAAATATCTATGAGGGAAAAGTTATGAAAAATAGTAAAATGCACCCCACGCTTTTACTCTGAAGTGAATTATTCTGTTATTATCTTAAATTTTATTATAATTCTATTTTGAGGTATATAATTATGATTCATTGTTTGACCTTTTATTACTGTAATACAAACTCTTTGTAATGAAAAATTATTTTCTAATTTTTAGTTCGGTTGCATATAAAAGCGTGTTTTTAGTTTTTTAAAACTATTATTTATTATTAAATTATGGTGTTTAAGATCGTATGTGATGTAAATGTTACCGTGAGCATCAAATAAAAATTTCGAAGAATGTCCGTCGGACAACCAATCTCTTGAACAATCAGTAACTTTGATTACGTCTACATAAGACGTACCTATTGTAAATTTTTATGGTTTTATCGTTAAAACTGTTGATAATTTAGTTTTAAAATAAATAAATATTACAATAAAAAAGGTTATAAAAATATGAAAATTTTAAAACTGGGACAAAAAAGGTTGATTGACTCACATACAAGTTTTAAAGAGTCTCCAGCAAAAACATGCGTTGCACTTGGTAGGTCCAAAGCAACGGCTTAGTATACCTAAGGTATAAAACTTATGACATCACAATATACAAAGCGAAAAGCAATAAATAAAATTAACAAAAAATTACCCAGATAATTTTGTTGTGCAAGTATATTATCGTTGGGTAATAAACTTACCCGCGAATAGCGAATTTAACAGCGCAAACCACTTACAACAATTTTCTACGCAACAGTATTACAAGCTGCAGCAATGCAATGCAGTAAATCGCATCGAACCTTTAAATCCCGTATCGAATGACATAAATACAGAGATAATCCCCTGTAATGGTACTCTTCCGCAATCGAGCGTTCATTAACATAATGCTGAACATGCCATTCAATTACCGGCGTGAGCACAGTGCAAGGTGAATTTATTACGAGCGCTAAAAATGCAATTCTGGAAAGTATGTTGCTGCCGATTAATTTTTACTTTATTGCACTTGAAGGTGGGTCAATTATACTCCGCTGTAAAAAGGTGTTACTTTTAAAATTTACATTTTGTTTTTATTGAGACCTATAAGGTACCTTATTAGCCCAATCCATTAAGTATTGTTACAAAATTAAAACAAAGTATTAGAAGTAACAGTTCAAGAGATGGTAGCCACCCTTACCAAGCCACGTAGCATAAACTATACTCTGCACCAGAGCTGTTGACTGTTTCGTCCTTGTAATTCATACCGTCTAAACTGAGAATGACAAAAATATTACGTCACTGACGTAATTTGAGATAAAACGTTAGAAATCAGTCTATGTCAATAATTGTCAATGACAGTTTTCGATATTTTAGACATCTTAAATGCTTGCAGAAAATAGCAAATAGCACACTGATTTCATGCATAGAAAATGCGTTATATCACACTAGTGTTGCAAAGTACTTTTACAGCAACTAGTGTTGCAAAGTACTTTACAACACTGGTGTGATACATATTATGATGTCATTCTAAAAACTGCTATTGGTTTTGCAAGTGACATATTTATTGTAGTGACAGTAAAAAAAACTTTTATTTACCTTAAACGGTAGAACCCAAATTAGCGAAAATCATCTTATTTTATATTTATTAAAATTTACAGAAAAATAAAAACATAAACAAAATAGACATAACCACAAAAACAACTTTCACTGACTGGCACAGTGTTGTCAGGTAAGTAGATCAAATTAAAAATCTCCCTTCTACCTTTGAGCACGTACTTTATAGAGGCAGCCTTGCCGCTTGACCGTTCGACCTAAAGCGCCAGAGAAAAAAAGCCTATAGATCAAATTCCTTCCTCTCTTTCTTCGTGTACTCAAACAACTAGTTAAATCTTTTTTTAATCCCTAATTAAACCTAAGGCTAATACACACTTTATGAATCCACTTTCTTTATCCATTCATAAATAGAATCAGACCCTTCCGACGTTGCCAAATGCTTTCCATATTTTGCATGGTGAACTAGTGACGTTTGGTAGTCGTTTTTTCCTTACTTTTAGGACTTTAGGTTATGCATTTACAATTTTCATATTTTTTATATTTTTTTCTTAAAAATATGAGGAAAAACTGTTATTTTTACTTAATTTTATATGTGATGTTCAGTTTCATTAACTCGTTTTACCAATTTTACCCCACCCAGCACCCCTTTTCACTCCCCGGTCCCGTAAGTTTATTTACAGATATTTTTTAAAAAACGGGAATATTTTGATATGCACCACTTACGTTTTATTTAGAAGAGTGTCTAAAATATGTAAGAATCGATAATTTTTAAAAACACTTATAATAGCAGAAACCGTATTAAACTATTAGCGTTATTACCTAACAAAACCATACAATTTTTATTAAGTGAGGGCCTTTAAATTCCAAAATGATAAAGTTATATAATGCTTCTAGGTAGGTGATTTTCGATGTAAAAATATTGTCAAAACAGTATAATATAGCAGTGAGGAAAAGTATATATCACACTAGTGTTGCAAAGTAAATATCACCCTATAAGTGTTGCAAAGTTCTCAATTGTTTTTTATTTTTTCTGAAACAGACGAACTTTAATTTATTTATTTTTTTGGTGACACTGGTGGTCGTAGGAAAATAGTGTACAGTACTGTGTGAAAAAATGACTCTTCTGGCACTCGTGGGTTTGTCGCACTCGGCTCACGCCTCGTGCTACAATATTCCCACTCGTGTGAAATTATCATTTTCCACACTTGTAATGCAATATATTATAGTATAAAATAAGGATTTCGGTGTTTTGTTACTTGATATTACTCGAATATTTTCTACCGAAGACAGAGTATGGTTAGTTCTTGTTAGTTAAATCTTTTTTTATTCCTTAATTAAAACTTAATGGCTGAGTTTTTATTTTTATTCGCATTGACAACTGGATAAGTTTACAGGTAAACTAAGCGCGTTTCTGTTTCATGCAATTTTTTATCCTTGGAGAATCCACGAAGGCTGAAAGCCTAAATACTAACGTACCGTGGGTGTCTTAAGCAGGGTAAGAGGAAGTTTGTTAACATGGGACTTAAAAACTTGAAGATTTGGGGGAAGGAAAGATCTCCGCTGGCAGTAGGTTCCACAGTCTCGAAACTCTAGGTATAAAAGAACGAACGAAATGGGAAGTTCAGGGCCTGTCCAATTGAACCGTATAGGGATGCATACGCGCGGCACCACGAGTTTCTCTGTTGGAAGCTGCAAGAGGAGGGACTATACTGGATAATTCGTCGGAGCAGAAGCCGTAAAAGTATCTAAAGAAGAGCGATAGATCTCCACAGCTCCACGATGGGCAAAAGAAGGAAGTCTTTGAGTAAGTAAAGGATCATTAATAAAAAGAACAGCCCTTCTTTGAATGGCATCAAGAATGCTGAGGGTTGTAGGGAATGCCATTCCCCAGACATGAGAACAATATTCCAGAGAGGGTCGAATTTGGGACACATACAAAGTGTATAAATTGGAAGGAGAAAAATACTTTGTGGCTCGGAAAAGAAATCCAAGCTTTTTTGAAGCCGCGGTGGCTATAGATACAATGTGTTTATGCCAGTTAAGGTTATTCTCAAATGTGACGCCCACAAGGTTAAATGTGTCCATGCTCTGCAAAACCTGGCCACTCATAAGCAAAGGATGAGTGTTTGATGATTTTTTCGCGACAAGGAACATGATTGTGTTTTGGATGCATTAAATTGAACAATGTGTTATTGAATTGAAAAATTAAAATTTATTTATTGATTCCGAAAATCCCGGTTCTTAAGGAATTTAATACCGAAAATTTCAGGACTGTAAAGGGGGAGATCCCGGGATTATATCCCCTACATAAAATCGACGTAAGATAAAAGGAATCGGTGGTACCTACCATTTAAAATTTAAAAATAACAGTCATTTCTGGTTAAACCAAAAGTAATAGCAAACAAATAAATAGATCTACCAATGCACATTAATTTGTGTGAAACGTCGATATACCAAATTGTATTTTTGTATCTTAAAAAGTAAAAAAATGTAGAAAAGTATTATTGCCGGCACCTCTCTAAACAAAATCCTAGCTACGTCCATGGCCCAAAGTATAGCATAACCGGAGATTGTATTAAAATTATATAAATTTTCAAAACAATCTTAAGCGCGAGAAAATGTTTACTCATAATTTAGACATTATAACTTATAATATTAAATATCAAATATAGCTCGGTATTTACATAAATAACTATTTTCCCCCTCTATAAAGTGTACTGTAAGTCGATGTAATTAGCATCACATATCTCCAATTTCTACAATCAATATTTTTTCGCCCATATTTATAATAATTAAGTGCCTATTTTTCTACCGTTACCTTTCGAGCGGATAATGATGTAAAACTTCATTAATTTAACATACCTCAGAAAAAGCAATTACATATTTTAATATGACAAGTATTTTTCTATGTTAAAAGAAATGTTAATTATATCTCCTTGTATGGTAAAACCAATAATATCAGAATCGACGCGTGAAAGGCAATTTATCATGCAGTTTTTTTTCTGTAAAAATGCCGTAAAATAGGCGAGAATAACCGACACTTTATAATTGACGGGGAGTTGCAGCGGGTTACCTAATGGATAAAATGAAAAATTATGGAAATTGAAAGCAAAATTCGGGAAATGAATGCAGAGCGGGAAATTGGCATCAATAACTTTGATTTAAACTTGATAGTTGTTTTGGGTAAATCTGAATTATATTTGATTCTTCGTAAATACATTTTTCAAAAAGGAATAAACAGTTTCTTTAAGATTTTTATTTGCATATAGGTTACCAATCACTTTGTATAATAGAAAATAAAGTATTTTTTTGGTAATAGTTCGATATAGTGGTTTTCGCTATTATAAGAGATTTTTGAAAAATTCTTTTTCAGGGCGTTTTTATAGGTCGATTATGACACAAATCTGTCTGCGCTTTTTCCAAAATCCATTTCTATATTTTATTATTAATAAAAACATATTACGGGACGGTGGAGTCAACAGGGGTGCTGGGTGGGGACGAAACAGTAGAAATCCTACATTAAACGCCCAAAAACAGTATTTCACAGTACACACCGCAACTTTCTGTTTACAAAAATGTCCAAAAAATTGTTTAAAAATATTAAAAATAAATAATAGTACAACAATCCCGCCATGGCTGTCACTGCACAAAAAGAAGAGGTTGCAATAAAACTGTAAATGTCTTGCAATGTTGCCAAATAAAGTGAGAAAGTGTCAATAGCTTAAAAAAAGGAAGATACAGGACAAAATTCATATGAAAAATTAAGTTATTCCTTCTTCCTATTATAATTTGTAGAGAAAAAAGGAAAATACCTAAACATAAAGAAGGAGGCATTTCTACAAAAATACCATTGTTTCTCATGGAAATGGTGGATAATCCCCGAAATAGGCTTGGTGTTAATTCTTCATAAGAAGTTTGGCAACGCTGCTTCTATCAAGAATGTCATTTTTATAATGACGAACTTCATGTTATCAGCTGACCAAAATGAATTTTCCTTCTTTAATTATTGGCGGACGAGATATCTCATATGTGTGGGATAGTTTTTCGAAAAATTTAATACTTTTCAAAATTAATTTACATTTTTCATATGCCCCGAGTGCAGTGTATTAATGTTTTCTTGTGTTTGACGTTGGATTTATACTGTTTTGTCCCCACCCAGCACCCCAGTTCATTCCACCGTCCCGTAAATATGTTTTTATTAATAATAAATTATAGAAATGGATTTTGGAAAACGCGCACACAGATTTGTGTCATAATCGACCTATAGAAACGCCCTGAAAAAGAATTTTTCGAAAATCTCTTATAATAGCGAAAACCGCTATATCGAAATACCTTTTTTTTCAATTTATTCACACAACATTTTTAAAACTGATTTTTTTTTATTTTTCAATTAAATCCACTGCTACAGAGCCTCTTTAAGTAAACCAAATCGAGGGTAATAATACGTCTGGTTGAGCCGCGGATTAGAGAACCGTGAATTCTAATACTTAGTGAAATGGAAGAAGTTTGAAAAGCCCCGAAGCCTGCTAGCATTTTAATCATAGTAATTTCGAAAGTAATACCGTAGGTATTGCTCATTGCAGCCACATGGAAGCCTTATGGCGGTAAATACCGTAGATTAGATTTAGACTGAGGTAAAAAGTACGGAAGAAATAAAGCAATTTTCCTTTAAATTAGAGAAAGATTTAAAACTTTTTCTGACTTAATTAGAATCTAGTTGGCTTAGGTAGTTTCGAAGATATGTTCTGTGTTGGTTCG
>JACEGR010002674.1:0-122450 GCA_014170235.1 Listronotus bonariensis | reverse complement strand
ATATTTTTAGTGTTGTAAAATACTTTAAAGTTGATGATAGCCCCCATAAAGCAATTAAAGAAGCACTTGAAGCCTTAAAAATTTATTAAAAGTCGGCACAAAATATAATTTAAAAATCCATGTCCATCCAAAGCTTCATACGCAATGTATAACAATAATGTGACCCAAAAAGTATTAGCAATTGTAACTTAAAGTAAACCTTAAAAGCCTAATCACATTTGTGATAAAAATTATAGACAGTTTCCGTTCGTTCTCGGTCGTGGTAGGACGTCGGACGTCGGAAGGAGTCCATGCGACTCTTACGTGGTATCGTGCATGGAGGATGCAGAAGACGTTCTGGTGCCCCGGGGAAGATAGGAAACTCACAGCTGGACTTTTACAAAGCATCTTTTTTCTGGGACCAGGCGCTGTGAGTGAAGATTCCTATAAACTGATTTTTCCTGGTTGGCGTGCTGCACGAGGTGTTTTACAATGGCGGAGAATGGAGGCGGACGTCGCAAGGGGGGTCAGCACTGAAAGAAACCGGTTATGCGCAATAACAGTGGCAGTTCGAGAGAAGATTACCGGAATCCATGCTACTTCATAATTTCAAGACAAACATATAGTGAAAGTATCCGCAATTTCTGGGAGCTACGAGCTCGACTATCCAGATTTTCCTCCAAATGAGCTGGTAAATTGGACCGAAAGGGACCAGAGCCAAGAACAAATAAACCAACCAAAGTTATAGGTATGAAGGTAAGAAACATGTTACCATCGATACAATTTTACATAGATTAGAATTTCCCGATGTTTTTGTTTTGGAGCTGCCTAAAATATGTATAAAGAGGATTTTATTTTCAGATGAATACATCAAGGCAGAGCAAGGGCATTATATCAATAAATCAGTATATTCAAATTAGACTTCGGTTTTGGGTAAAAACAGTTATAGGAGTTAGAGTTCGGAAAGATGGGTCCAAATTAACATAGTGCAAGAAACAGGAAAAAGGTTTTGTAGAAATGCCACCTTAGTTTTAAATCCAATAAAAAATCGGGGACTATAAATAATAATTTTGTTTCTGTGGACTTTAAACAGAGGCTCAAAATTATTTATTATATTTTGTTTGGCTGTGATAATAAAAAATTACGTTAAACGTCTTTTTATTTGAAGTTATCCTTATTTTTGGGTAAATAAAATTATTACAATTCCAAAGATTTTCAATGAAGTTTATACTTAGTTTTAACATAAAACAAACCCTGTATGCACAAAAGTGTCCTTCAAAGAAATTCTATGTTATAAAAATGTTAATTTTAAAGTTTTTCAGATTATAAAATATTAATTTTATGAATTCTAATACACTTACGTTTAGTAACTAAAAATCTTGATTCTTATTTGCTTATTCCACTGGGGTTAAATATCTACTATAGCTACCTTAAACTATAGATATGATAAGGGTTGTGTGTATGTATGCTGTGTATGTTACATAAGTATGTAAAGATGGGTCCAAATTTAATTCATTCTGAAAGCGATGCCGCCACGTACACAAAAATAATAAAGTAAAGAAACCCTTTTGTGAACCATGATTTATTGCAGCAAAAATATTTAACCCGACGAGTTTCTAGTACCACGCCACGTGCCACCGGTTTTATAGTAGGCAGAGGCGAAATAAGAGAATATTTTGTAAGTAGGTGATACGTGTTTTAGCAATGTATTTTTTATTATTTATCTAAAAATATGTAATCAGACTCTGTCCAAGGCTATGTGCATTCGAAAAGGTTTGTTTACTTTATTATTTTTTGTGTACTTGGCGGCATCGCTTTCAGAATGAATTAAATATGGGCCCATCTTTGGAATCATCAGCCCGTAAAACTGCGAAAAACAAATAAATTCTCCATGTAATTCGACTAGACAGAAAATGTTTGTTGATGTATGAATGTTGTGATTTTCCACGATAGGTAGATAAATGCTGCATTAGGTAGGCTTTAACACTAGTGACTGTGCTATGAAAGTATGATATAGCCTTTACTATGCAGTTATTAGCTCTAGCCAGTGGGTAGTAACAAAGCCATTTTATCTAGGCCTTTTGTCCAATGCATCAAGTTACTTATATCATTTGCTACACGGACCAGTGGCCAAATATGATTAAATGATTTTTTAATGAAACAGAAAATAATCTATCTAGCAAGCGTGTGATTCACCCTTAAATTTAAAAGATATATTTTATTGTCTTTTGAGGACTCACCTCTATGCTTGCCGGTAAAGAGCATCGGAGATATTTTTTTGTTATGAAAGGCCATACTGAAGAGCGTGCGAGCGACAAGCGAGTAAGCTGTTTTTCGCAGTGCTGAGGCTGCATGCTTATTTTCAGCTCGCCCGTTCATAAACTATCTGTAGTTTATGAACGATGACATGATGTTGCATACTAAAAGTATTATGAAAAAAGGACAAAGAGATATTCATACGGGTAGCCCGTCCTCCAATCGCCTATTGTTAAAGTCACGGCTGTAACCTTAAAAATAGTTTGAATTTTAAAAATTCTATACGGGAGTTTTTCTTAAATACCCAGTCTATCGAATAATGAAAAAACAATTGTTTTTAAATTTCCAAACTAGAAAACCCACTTAAGATCGCTGACATACAAGTAATTAAACACGTGTATCAAATTAGTAAGTCTCTCCAGACTAATTTAAACCGCTGGAGAAAGTGTTAAGACCTAACTATATTAAACAATTACTAAAGTTGTAAACTAGCAGGATGTCAAAATTAATAGCACTCAGAGGCTCAATTGCCCTAACCGCCAGACAGGACCTATATTTTACTGATTTACTGCTATATTTAGGTTATAATCTTAGTCGCCAATGCTATTCATACATTAATATTTTTATTTATGTTCTTTACCTTACTTTATTTTTTTTTAGTAGAAAATTATTTAAAAACATGTAATTACCGTAAGGTATGTTATGGATTTCGTATGAAAATATTTAAATTAAATAATTTTTTTATTAGTACCTACTGACTATGGTTTCCATAAAATGGTATAGAGGGTTATTATCGATGAGTATTTGATTAAAAGAGCTCGAAAACTACTAAAGATTTATAGGATTGGTAATAGAGGATTTAAAAGAAAAGATTAAACATTAATTATTGGACTAAAGATGCTTGACCAGCACATTCTACATTATTAAAGTAGTCCGTACTTGCGGTGGAGTGTTATACCAAAGTTTTGAAATAAAATAACTTACCGTCATCTCCACATATTATGTATTGTGTTTCATACATGTATCAGTACCAATACATGTTTCGACTGCTTAAGCTATCATCATCAGCGCAAAAACCTATAAAATTAAAAATACCCAATAAATTATTTAAGTACCACGTACATACACGTAAACCACACAGGAAAAATTAACATGAAAAGTATTTAAAACATTTGAAATTAAAATTACATTTATATTTCCTATACAATAGCTTTTATAAAACAATAATTGTATTGCTTATAAAGAGTGTTAAACGTGTAAAAACAGGCATAGATATCAACTACGTGCCGGACCTTTGACTTCCTCTTCCAACACTGTGAGGTTTAAATTTTTTTTAAACCGTTGTTGGAAGGGAAAGTCGCAGCATCTTTAGTCCTACTACTAAAAAAAAAGAAACATTATTGGGTTTGCAAACGTCAACTTTAAGAAATCATTGAATAAGTCTAAAGCGCTTCGAATTAGGTATAGGACATAATACACAAAATTTGCTAATAATCCTACGAAAAAATCTTAAAAGATGGAACTATGCATATAAGGTGGTCCATTTAAAATAAGCAAGTGGGTACCCATTTTCGGTGTAACCAGAAATTTTAGAAACGTTAAATGTTTTTCATTTAAAGAATGATATTATTTAAACCAAGCGCCAAATTTTAAAAAAATATATTTTAAGTAGTCTCTGAAAACTTTTAATAGGAGACAGGTAATATCCCTGTATACATATTGGCAAGATTTTGTATATCATTCTCACTCGTTTCGATTTTATCCAGAGAAAGTTTTAAAAGTGGGCTAATTTTATACCTTTTTTATTAGTATTTAAATAAAAATCTTTTTAAATATTAATACAGACATCTGAATAATTTTACCCATTTTTTTGTTTTAATATAAAGGGTGATTTAAATTGGGTTTTTCCAATACAACTTTTTTTTATTTTCAAAACGCCACTCAATTTGTTAAAGACAACATAACATATCTAAGGACAAAATAAAAACAAAACAGTCATGAAGCAATATATAACCGAACAAGGGGTTAAAATTATTCAAGCCTATTATGAAAACCGCCAATCAAGAAAATAGTATATTATATAACAAGTGTCGAAAGTGATATATTTTACACCAGTGGGAATGTTGTCGCACGAGGCGAATTTCGACAATACCACGAGTGTAGAAGTTACTTTTAGCTCGAGTAATGTACAGGGTGGGCAAAATTGGGCGTTTTTATGCGCTATCTCAGTTATAACTGGAGTTATTAAAAATCCAGTGTAGATATTATGGGCTTGATTTTGAAAAAACTTAAAATGGCGTAGTCAGAATTTTATTTAAATTATTTATCTAAGAGATACAAGGAGAAATTGAAAAATTGTGGTTTTTTTATTTTATCCTTTATATCCTTCAATATAAAAAATGGCAAAAACCATAAGAATATTTTCCGTACAACTTTTTATGTAGAATCTACGGAAAGTATTCGATTTTTTATTGTTTATTTGTTGCGTCAAAAAGTGTCGATGCCAACTTGATGTTTTTCTTATAGAACACCTTGTAAATTTTTTACTAAATAATAGTCCTTGTCACTACAATACCAAATATATAACATAGTATAATTATTCCCTATAGTTTTTTAAATATTTAAATTTTAATAGTAGTTTTTGAGCGCACCCCGTATTAACACCTTCTTTTACAATAACATTTTACATTATTAATTTATTTTTATAATAAAAATATTTTTATGATTTATACTAACCTTAATATTCTCTTAAAAGAATAAACACAGTAAAAAAATATGTGGTTTTTTAAAAGAGCAAAATTCTTTTAAATTATCTACTAACTTTTATTTATTTATTTATTATTATTATTATTTATATTTAATAAACTAAATGACGTAAGGTTATCAGGTGTAATATTATTGTTTTTCTTTAAGCCTCCTAGTCTGTCGCATATTTTTTAAAAGAGGTAATATTCTTTTGTATTTATAGCGTTCTTGTTAACATATTTTAAATCTAGTATGTTTAAATTTTCAAATAAATTTATATTTTATTGAGATTGGACTTAAAAGAAGTTTAATTTTATTATATTATATTAAAAAACAGAAACAATTTAGTGATAAGCCTATACATGTGTAGGTATTAATGTTTGTTTATTGTGTCAAAACTTTTAAAGTATATTTTTACTGTGTTTATACTTTTAGGAGTATATTAAGGTTGGCATAAATAAGAAGAAATATCCTAATAATTACATTTGATTATTATTTTAAAATAATATTGTAAAAGAAGGGGTTTATACAGGGGTACACTTAACAAACATTAAAATTTAAATATTTAAAAAACTATTAGAGATAATGTTACTATGTTATATATATTTGAGTGTAGACAAGGACTATTTATTGGTAAAAAAATGGACAGGGTGTTCTATTGGAAAAACATTAAGTTGGCATCCTAACTTTTAGACGCAACCCTGTATAAAAATGGAATACTTTTTGGTAATTCTACGTAAAAAGTTCCACAAAAATTGTCTTTATGTTTTTTTTTCGCTATTTCTTATATTAAATGATATATAGGGTAAAATCAAAAACGACAATGTTGCAATTTCCTTTCGTATCTCTTAGATAAATAATTTTATTAAAATTCTGACTACGCCATTTCAAGTTTTTCCAAAATCAAGCCCATAACACCTACATCGGTTTTTTAATAACTTCAGTAATAACTGAGATGATAAAAACGCCCAATCTTGCCCACCCTGTACAATATTTTTTCTACGAGCAAAAATATATTTCGTGCCTTACGTGAATTTTTGAGCGCATATACTTAATCGGCCTAGTGAGATTGGAAAATTTAAGATATATTGTTGATGAAAAAATGCATTCTTAAAAAGTGACTGTTTAATGTGCCTTTGGTCCAGAGGCGTAATTGGTCTATTTGTTTTCTCGACGATCATGCGGATAAAGCTATTACGATTATCGCTGTTAAAACATAATAACAGAGTATTTCTTGGAGCAGTTAAAAGATATGGACTTCGAAGATCTCTGGTTTTAACAGATCCACAGACACATCAGAAGAAACAATACAATTACTGCGCAGCAAGTTTCGAGGTTGCATTATTTTACGTATCGGCGATATCTGCTTGTCACCGCGATCCTATAAACTAACTCTTTTAGATTATTTTCTTTGGTGGTATGTCAGGGCAAAAGCCTACGAGAATCACTCAAAACCATTGCGAAGCTAAAACAGGTGATCAGACACAAAATTACCAACATAGGACCTGATTTGTGCCACTGAAATAGTTGAAAAGTTCTGAAAACGAATTAGGTCATGCCTTTAATCCACGAAAGTCATTTACTTAATATCATCTTACATAATTGTAATGAACTCACTTGAAAAGGAAAAATAAATACCTACATTTTATAATTTTTAATTTCTTTTTTTTTATACTTTTATTGCGAAAACTTAATTTGAATTACCCTCTAAGTAGAACCATCTGAACAACATTCGTAGCGTCAATAACTGACATGGGTTTATTTGCATCTGACGTTTTAATTTTATTATTCATTAAATATTAATATTACGTTATAATTCTATAGCTTATGATGGTTGTTTATTTTATACCGGGTTGTCAACAAATCTATTTGACAAGCCATAACTTCTAGAGTTTTAGACATATCAAATGAGACTTGGTATAAGTAAATGGTCAAAGAGAAGAGTTTTCGCATACTCTCTACTTTTAGTTATTCACGGTTTAACCAAAAATGCCTCAGTTCTGAATTTTAAATGGAAACCCTGTAAACTTTAACATTTTTGGATTCTGAGACAATTCTAAGTAGTAATTTGACATTCTTAAAAGTTTTTACGTCTACTTGATTTCTTTTGGGAGCCATTTGGAGTTTTTGCATCTAGGTGGCTATAATCCGTTTTTCATAACTTTATTTTTAATCCGATTGCAAAAAATTGGTATCGTAAGATTCGTTAAAATAGCCTTTATTTTGAAAAGTGCCTGTTTCTAAAAGCAATGACATTTGAAAAAATAATAGTTAGTACACGGAAGTGTTAATTTGCTAAATTGTTTTATTCCCTATCTTTTATATCAGGTCCACTAATACTATGCAATTTTATTTTTCTAACATCACCATTTAAACCTTTATCAGGCCACATAGATGCAAATTAAAAATGGCTCTAAAAATCAAGTGGGTCGATTTTTTAAGATGTCACATTCTAACTTCGAATTGTGTCAGGAATTCAAAATGTCATAATACACAGGGTGTTTCATTTTAAAGATCTTCGAAGCTGAAAGCCATTTCCGGTCAAGACCGGAAAGTGACTGAAAGTGAAAAATATGCGTAAACTCTCCCATTGCTACCATTTACCTGTACCGAGGACTTATTTTTCTGCACGCATTTTTAGTTTTGAAAGTGTAACTTATCCGCACTTTGGTGCTTAGAAACCACAAAAAATCAGATTTTAGAGAGTCGCGATAAAAGCTGTTATTTGCAACAACAATAATAATAAGTATAAGTAGGGTATTAGGTAGCATTG
Organism: Listronotus bonariensis; assembly: GCA_014170235.1. Lineage (NCBI taxonomy): Eukaryota > Metazoa > Arthropoda > Insecta > Coleoptera > Curculionidae > Listronotus > Listronotus bonariensis. Next base: position 114,697 of record JACEGR010002674.1, on the reverse strand, counting down.
TAATAAAAAATATAAATACCGAAATTTGGTTTTAATGTTTTCCTTACGAAAAGCGTAGTGGAAAGAATTTGGCCGTTTCTAACACGCACCAAAAAGTGCCTTTTTCCGCACTTTGACTGCAGTCGCGTGCAGAAGAAAGCGGCACTTTCTGTAGCAGTAGTTAGGATTTTGTTTATCTCTGGACAAACCACGAAGGCTAAAAGCCTAAATACTAACGTACCGTGGGTGTCTTAAGCGAGGTAAGAGGGAGTTTGTTGACACAGGACTTAAATACTTGAAGATTTGGGGGAAGGAAAGACCTCCGCGGGCAGCAGGTTCCACAACCTAGAAACTCTAGGGATAAAAGAACGAACAAAGTGGGAAGTTCGGGGCCTGTCCAGTTGGACCGTATAGGGATGCATACGCGCGGAACCACGAGTTTCTCTGTTGGGAACCGTAAGTGGAGGAACTATACTGGACAATTCTTCAGAGCAGAAGCCATGGAAGTACCTATAAAAAGCGATAAATCCCCACAGCCCGACGATGTGCAAGAGAGGGAAGCCTTTCTGTAAGTGAAGGATCATTAATGAGACGAATAGCTCTTCTTTGAATAGAATCAAGAATGCTTAGGGTTGTGGGGGACGCCATGCCCCAGATATGAGAACAATATTCCAAGGGAGGTCGGATTTGGGACACATATAAAGTGTATAAATTAGAAGGGGAAAAATACTTTGGCTCGAAAGAGAAATCCAAGCTTTTTGAAGCTGACGTGGCTATAGATACAATGTGTTTATGCCAGTTAAGGTTACTTTCAAATGTGACGCCCACAAGATTAAAGGTGTCTTTGCTCTGTAAAACTTGGCCGCTCATAAGTAGAGGATGAGTATTTGATGACTCTTTTCGCGACAAGGAACATGATTGTGTTTTGGATGCATTAAAATGGACGAGATTTTTAGCGCCCCAATCCAATATTAAATTAAGATCCTGCGAAAGAGATATCTGCATCGCTCTGCGTTTGTTTTCCAAGTCAGGTTTAGTAATGGGTTTAGGAACCTGAAAACTAGAGTGAAGGGTACTATCGTCAGCGAAACTATGAATGGAATTAGTTGTGGACGAGAGAAGGTCGTTGATGTGAAGAAGAAACAATGTTGGTGCCAGAACTGAGCCCTGAGGGACTCCAGCATTTACTTGGTGAAAGCTTGAAGAATGGCCGTCCACAATAACTGATATACGACGATCAGATAGATAACTAGAGAGCCAAGTACAGAGTTTAGTTGAAAGACCATAGGAGGGAAGTTTATTAAGAAGTGCGGCATGCCAGACCTGGTCAAAAAGCTTTGGATATATCAAGGGCAACGATCTGGGACTCACCTAGAAACTCAAGAGACTTATTCCAGCAGTGTGATACGAAGGAAAGAAGATCTGCTGTAGATCTTTTGTGGCGAAATCCATACTGCCGGTATATACTATTCTAGTATATACTACCGTGGTAATTCAGAAAAGCTTATCTACAAGTAATTTATAGATAAATTAACTTTTAATTTGTTTACTATGCTGTCTAGACTATGACTTTAAAAACGTCTTTATTTTTAATAAGCATAAATTCCCTTTTTGTAGGAAAGACAGATTTATGGTTTATTGTCAGTTTTAAAAAATTGCAAATACGCCATTTTTAATAACCACGGCAGAGTAATTGTTGTACAATCCCAAAGGTTATAGAACTTAATAAATTATATAAAAAAAAAAAAGTTAAATGTATTATTAATTAAATTTCAAATCCAACATGAAAACATGTACTGAATTTTTACTTTTTTGCTGTGCGCAAATGAAAAAATACATATTTTTATTTATTTTTTCTTTTCTGTATTGTATTATGGGCATAAAGTTAGATTGTTTGCCCCAATACACATAAAAACTTTGGTTTTATTTGGTTTTTATCACTTTTTAGTCCCTTGAGCATAATCAATAAAGGCATCACCTCCTATTTGTAGATTTCTTATATATGTATTATTTCTTGACAACTTGTTAACTGCAAATACTATAATGAAACAAAAAAGTTTTTAGTTGGTTACACTATAATTATAATTTGCGGGTTTTTTCTTCACTCTAAAAAATAAAAACTTTTTTAAAATAACCTTCACAAGCATTTGTAAAATTTACTGAAAGAATATAATTCAGTTTTGGAATTTGAAAATCAATTTCCTATTATATTACACAACATAAAGTGATGAAAAAGTAACGTTTTTAAACAGTTTAACGCATTTTTTTAATATAAATTTGTGTGTTGTTTCAATGTCTAGTTACAATTTATTTAAATATGAATGTATGCCAATGTAACAATAAACGCGACATAAACTGAACTAAAGGTCAAGTTACCTTTGATTTTGCCATTATTTTTAGTTTATGTATCACTAAATTTAAAATTTGATAGTTTGAAAATAAATTTACAAGAAATGACCAAAAATTAATGGTTAAAACAAATTTTAATTATTTAAAAATTCAAAAAAATGTAACATGTAATAGGCCAGGCGAAATACCTGATTGCAAAAAAAAATACCCTACAGCAACGATTCATTGATAGATTTTTGCTTATAGCTAACTATTAGTATACTTTTGTTAATGTATCCTAATGATGTAAGAAAAACAATTCTGGACCAAAACAATCCGTTAGAAGGTAAAGGGGAGTTAAAGGGTAAAAATGCTTTAATAACCTATTATTAGAATACCGACATCGTTTCCCAATAGTCCGTGGGCTAGTAAGGAAATTGACTTTATAATAAGAACTCTTTTAAACCCTATTTAAGGGGTTTCTTTTAATGAGTTTACCAGGAATATTTATATCGCCATATATGGAAACGGCGCTTTAACCCAGTTGATCAATGTCAAATATTTTGAATGTCGGACTGGGCGAACGCGTCATTTTGTTGTCGGACAAGTTAACGACAATGTTTTACATGCAATTTTTAAACATTTGGCCAAAAACACTAAGGATTACAATCATGAAACCACAAAAATAAATCACATGTTTCGGGTATCTGACAAGGCGGGTTACGTGACTGTCCCCTTACGATTTTCGGCACAAGGTTTAAAAATTGCCTCTAAAAGATTGTGGTAAACTTGTCCGACAAAAAGTGATTTGCCCAGTCCGACTCCCGAAACATTTGACATTGAGAGATTGGGTTAAAGCGCCGCCGCACGCCGCGCCGATTTCATATGTGGCATGGTATAACAATTTGTGGTAGACTCTTCCCCTTTAAAAAGATTTTAAAAGTGTCCTTATCACATGAAGTTTATTTTATTACTGGTCTAGGGATCATAAAACGTCTTAGGTCAAACGACATAGTTCTTTGTGCAAATTCCAATATAGTTTTATATTAAAAATATGGTAAGTAATGTTGAAAATGATTTATGATACAGCTTTAGGACTAATATTTTTGATTATAAATTTTATAACTATTCATAAAACTCTTAATAGTTAAAATACATTATTATATCAAAACTTAAATATCTTGTGGCATTTTCTAAGTAAAATATATTATAATATTATTCGAATATTATAAAAGTGTACTTACAGCCACTAAAGATAATAGAAGACTAAGACGTATTTTAAATCTTAAATTATTCATGAAGAAGTGAAAGCGCAAAATATGAAATTTTAACCTAATATGAAATTACTGGGTCGGAGCATAGCTGAAATAATGAAAATATAGAGGATGTAATAAGGTGCTTTTTATTTAGGTATACCTGTACTACTTTTTAATAAAAAAAAATAGCAATAGTTTTACAGTGTGTCTGCGTGTTAACTGAATTAAACATGATTTTGTTTTTAAATATTTACAATAAAATATTTGTTTTTAGCAGAAATAAAAAATTAATATTGAAAATTATCATAGGATATACAGGGTAAGATAACATATAAATATTACTTTAAAGAACAAAAAAATATATAACATTATATTTTTAAACCTAAGTAATTAAGTACTACGAAAACTTAAAACCTTAATACAAATATACTAAGAAAGTCTTAATAGGTAAAGGAAAAGTTTTTAAGAGTTAAATATTTAAAGGTTTAGAAGAAAAGCAGATATACAGGGTGTCATAACGTGAATAACTTTTAAAGCGCTCTGTATAATTTGATAATATTTTAGTACGATGCATACTAGTAGAGACCTCTTAAAATAGTGCTCTTGAAACTTATGTCGCTTCTTTAGTTTGCCAGGGACGGACTAGTTTTTGCACATTATTGATAATATTTTTTACGCTCTGTACCGTGAAGACACAAAAATATGTTTTTAGATAGTTTAAACCTTTGCTAAAAAAGGTACTCTTGTTTGACATCGATAAAATGAGCCGTTTTCGAGTAATAATTAGTACAAGTAATAAATTCCTGACCTGCTACGAGAGGACTTCAATACTGAATCAAAAATTATAAATTACATTGAAAATAAAATATTGTATTATTAAACAAAAATAAACTCTTATTGTTAAAATAATTTTTTACTCGAAAACGGCTCATTTTATCGATGTCAAACAAGAGTACCTTTTTTTTTGCAAAAGGTTTAAACTACCCAAAAACATATATTTTGTGTCTTCACCATACAGGGCGTAAAAAATATTATCAATAATGTGCGAAAACTAGTCCGTCCCTGGCAAACTAAAGAAGCGACATAAGTTTCAAGGGCACTATTTTAAAAGGTATTTACTAGTATGCATCGTACTAAAATATTATCAAATTATACAGAGCGCTTTAAAAGTTATTCACGAAAAATCGATTTCTAGCTGCCCCCTTTAGGGGATCATATCTCCGCACAGGGGCTTAAACGGAAAAATTTTATAGGAACTTGTCGTGTTATTTTCATCTGTTCCATGACACTATAAAAGATGAATGGTTGTATACAGAGTGTTCCGAAATGTATGCATCAAATTTCAATGGCATATTCTACGTCGAACATAGGGCCTAGTTTTACATATAAACATATGTCCGGAAACGTTTCCTTTTAGAGATACAGGGTGTTAAAATATTGGGAATTTGTTTTTATCATAATTTTAAAACTGCCTAAAATATTTAATTGCTATTTGGTACATTTTTTAACAGCCGCAAAAGACATTTCTTTCCATGTAAAATATTTTTAAAAATTACCAGTGACGTCCGTACTATATTTGTATGAACTATTTTTTAAAAAGGAAATTGTACGACACTGCTTTTCCTAAAATAAAAATTATTTTAAAAATCCTTATTGCATCTAAAACAAATTTAATTTCCTGACTTTTTCGGAAATAATTCATAGTTTTAAAAGAAAAAAATTAAAAGCACTTTAATGCATGACAAATTTGTTAATTAAAACTTCACAAAAATAATTGGAAATTTTAGGTTTTAATTGTTTGACGTTTTTGTGATTATTCGTCATGCATTAAAGTGGTTTTTTATTTTTTTGTTCGAAAACTGCATCGTTCGGGAAAAAGTCAAGAAAAAAAGTATTTAAAATTTATTGGGGATTTTAGAAATAATTCTTTTTTATAGAAAAGCAGTGGCTTAACATTTTTTATTGAAAAATAGTCCGTACAAATATGGTACGGACGTCACTGGTAATTTTTTAAAATTCTTTACATAGAAAGAAACATCTTTTGTTGCTGTTAAGCAATGTACCAAATATCAATTAAATATCTAGAATGGTTTAAAAATTATAATAAATAAAACATTTTTTTTAGAAAATTAACACCCTGTAACTCTAAAAGGAAGCGTTTCCGGATATATGTTTATTTAGGAAACTAGAGCTTATTTTTGATATAAAATATGCCATTAAAATTCGGGACACCCTGTGGAGTAGGTAGTTTAAAAACCGTATCTTTTTCACGTATTCGCAAAAATTGTCCATAAACGTACTGTAGACTGATTAAAAAACGACTATTTTTTCTTTTTCCTTATTACATCAAAAATATTATTGAAAATAATAAAAAAGTCTTTAAAAGCCACAGCCCTTAATATTAATATTAAGAGGTCTTGCATAATAAATTTTAATTTCCCATATGATTAACATAAAATCCTAATGGTTCATTTAAAAGGCTAGATAATACATTTTCTTGTGTAAAATTAAACCCACTACAAAAAAGCTATTTTTGATTTGACAAACCGATGCGTTTTAAAGATATTTAAATTTAAAATGAATTTATATTATTTTCTTATTTTTCTTCAATCAAACAATCAAGTTTATTAAAAAATGTTGAATTTTTTAAATTTTTCCGTTTTTTTAACACGCTTTTATTAACTTGGGTTGTAACTATCTATCTATCTATCTATCTATCTATCTATCTATCTATCTATCTATCTATCTATCTATTTATCTATGTAACGGAATCTTGAGCCTAATTTTTACCAACTTCCAGCTATTCGATTTCTTTGAAACTTTGCACACGTATTAAGGACCCATGACAATGCAATAATCTGCAAACAGTATCCCGTTATCCTGGTTAGGATCGCCAGGATAAAAAAATCCTTTATATTATAAAAACAACACCTGTGTTGCCATCTTTTGGCAACATCCCAAACTTTTCTCAGGAACTTTAGCTACTCTTGACAAAATGGCGAAGGAATTTTTTAGTGAATAAACTGGAGCATTTTTACATACATACATACATACATGCATATTGAACTAAAAATGAAAAATAAATAATAGTTTAAAAACTAAAAAACACGCTTTTATATGCAACCGAACTAAAAATCAGAAAATAATTTTTCATTAAAAAATATTGTCACTTCAGAGTAAAAAGCGTGGGGTGAATTTTACTATTTTTTCATAATTTTTCCCTCATAGATATTGGCAAATATAATAATTATAACATTTAATATATTAAGCACCCCACGCTTTTTACTCTGAAGTAACAATATTTTTTTTAATGAAAAATTATTTTCTAATTTTTAGTTCGGTTGCATATAAAAGCGTGTTTTTTTAGTTTTTTTAAACTATTATTTATTTTGGTTCACAAGTGCATTAAAAACTGTTTTTAATATTTTTAAAATACTAACCTTAAAATACACTTCCCACAAAAATTATCGCTTATGCTTAATTTTTCTATAAGCTTTACCACAAAAATGCTCTAATTTCAATGGTCATATCTCCTTTAATAATAAAGTTATTAAAACAAATAAAATAAAAATGTTAAGAAAACGTTAAGCCATAACCTTGGCGTAACCGTAACGTTGTTATTATTAAGGTAATTAATAGTTTGTGGAAAAAAATAGTAATTTTAAATTGCCCCGTATGATGTGCTGTTGAAAGGAAGTAATTAAATTTGTAATTTTCACATTTTAGAAATAATTAAGGGTAAATACCTGGAATTACTACACTTTAACAGCACATTATTCAATTAATAATTATATATCATTCAATAATTATTTTTTCCACAATCGTTAAAAAAAATGCTGTTTTTTAAATCGTTAACAAGTTGACGTACTTTATTCTAGTACACTATATAAAGTATTAAAAAATACTTTTTTAAAACTTTGAAGCTTTTTTCACACTTTGAATTGGTGTTTTGTTTTACTGCCTACTACAATGAACTTAAATCATAATTTATGCAATGTAACTGAAAACGCGACATCAACTCAACCAAACGGTCAAGTTACCTTTGATTTCGTTATTATTTCTTTTAGTTCATGTGTCACTAGTTTTAAAATTTGACAGTTTGAAAATAAATTTAATAGAAATTTTTGAAAATTAATACAAAAATGACTTTGGCTAACTAAGAAACTACAATGGAATTTATACGGTTTAAGGATTATTTTTACAAAAAGTAAGTAGGTACATACAATTTTCTAAAATTTAATAATTAATGCATAGTTATGAAGAGAAAAATTGTCTCCTAAAAATAAGGAGGCTAGGATTTTTGTTGCAATATAATGGATGTGCTGCAAAAATTAAAATTATTAAGTTTAGACAAATAAAACATGTATAAAATGGTACTTTGGATAATTTTTATACAGTCGTAGAAAAAACACAGTATGTAATTTATGCATAAAGTGTCTTTTTTACTTATAGGATTGCCGCACTCGCCCAAGCCGCACAACAAACTTCCCATTCGTAAAAAAGTATCACTTTATGCGCTTGTTACCAAAATTACAATTTTTTGTAACTTTTAATCGCACTGTGGGATGCATTGTTAACAGTAAATAACAGCATACCATTTGCTTTGTATACTTGTTTTAATAACTTATTAAGATAATTAGAGATAATATGACCATTTAAAATAAAGCATTTGTGTATGAAAGCTTATGGAAAAATCGAGCATATGCAATAATTATTGTGGGAAGTGTATTTTCCGTTCTCCGCTTTTATCCGTTCTCCGCTTTTAGGTAGCGAAGAATTTGTGACAGTGTGCTGTATTATGATAATAACGATTTATAATTATTGCCGGAAGAAAACTAGAAGTATTAGGATTTTATTTTTGTTCAGAAATAAAGTATTATTTATTTTTGGGAAGTTTTTGTTTTTTTTTTGGAAAGAAAAAGGTATTTTGTTTCAAATTAATGTTTATTTTTAAATTATGGCCAGCGGCTAATAAGGCCCACTGAAGTAGGTCATAGCTTATAAAAATCAATAAAAAAACCTGTGCGCTGCTCGGGTAGCTACAGAACATACTAAGAATAGTGGCTTAAGAGGGTGTAGAGCAAAGGAATATAAGTCTTACTTTTAAGAGCTATGTATTTCCGACTTATAACTATGCTTTGATAAAAAAGAAGCCCAGGAGAAAGGCAACTAAATATAACTAATAAACCAAAGATTTATTAGAATCAAAAATATTAAAAGTTTCTTTAATTATTTTCTTTAAAACAAAAAAACATGTTTTGGGGCCTTATTTTACTATGGTGGTTTAATAAGGCCCATAAACAAGGGTTTTTAATAATTTCCATATTAATTTTTGTAATTTATTTTATATTTTATTCTTACAATAAATAGGTAATCTTTAATCTGAACACAATTTTGCTTAACTTTCCTAAATAATTTGAGGTTTTTTACATTTAACGTTAGGTTGGCCTCATATGCCGTAGGTATCTTACAGAAAAATAACATACAACTAACATGGGAAACAAAATAAGAGTAGCCAATAAGAAGTTACAAAAGCAGCACACAAAAATGGGCCATTCTGTCAAATGTTTAAGAACATGCGCAGAAGCGATTTTACATAAAAGAAGTTAAAAGTTGGCAATCTTCAAAATTATTTCTTATTTTTATTTTGTCATATGTTTGTATAAATGCCTTATGGAAAATATCTTAGGTTATTTTAATTTTTATGTTATTTGTGTGTATAAATCCACCTTTAGAAGTAAATTAACTTAATCTAGAGCAGTGAAAGTTAAGTGAGTTATATCATAAATTATTATAAAAACTAAAATTATAGGCTTTGCTTTGCTTCGCTTTGCAAATGAAACTTTTGAAGCTACATTAAGGTGTACAGGCCGAACGACCCGTTACATTACAAATGTTTGAACTGGCTCACATAATGTCCACTGCAGCATATTTGACCAAAATTTAAATTGTAAATTTATTTTATAAAACTTTGCAATTTTGCCCGCATTACATCTGCTTAAGCTTGTATTTTCGTTAGCATAATCCTTTTATTCAACTAGTTTAATTGAAAAACTAACGAAATGAGAATCTGTTTAATTGCAATTAGAGTGAAAAAAAACAAATTAAAGGGACAAATTATCGGGTGTGCAGTTTGGGGTTGATTAAAATCTCTTTTTAACCAACCTTAAAAAGAAGCTTATATGTTCGACACCTATGTTTCTACACTAATTACTTCATCAATTGTGGACCGATTTAAAAAAAATATATTCGAAAGAACGAACTTTTGCGGTGGTGCAATAAGAAAACCAAGTTAATATGGCGAAAGAGAAAGAAACTAGACTTATTTTTACCTCTGACGTATCGAAAGATGGATCTAATAATTATATGCTTATAGATTAATTTATGCTGGTTATTTAAACAATCAAGGTAGTAAATTTAACCCTAAAAGTTTTTAATTTGTCAAGTTTTGTCATCTTTTTAAATAGTATTTTTGTGACTTGTTTCCATTGGCTTATTATACTTTACCTACTATCAGAAAAATACGAAATCTATTATATATTTTTAAACTTTTTAATAGAAAACTCTAAATTTTATTTTTTAAATACTTTTTTCCTAGCTCAAAAACTAAAATAGGACTATATCACTTTTATAATTATCCAGGATCCAACAATGCAATACGATACTTAACTTAATTGTTGTAAAAAAAAATATGCAGGTTAAAAATCTTTGTGGTATGAGCAATAAAAAAAATGGTTTGTGTTTATGTATTTATTAAGTCAAGTAGCCATGGAAAAATAAAATTAATCGCCCTTTACTTTTAACGACTTTTCATGACGAAATCAAGTTTGCAATATGCAATTTATTGTGATAACTTTTTTCTTTGACATGTGGAACGAAGGTGACTCGTTAGAATATCCTAAAAGAGCATTTTATTTCGAATAATTTTGTACCACATAGGCGGTATTTAGAGTAAGACTTTTTCTACAAAACACATTCAAAAATTCATAATGTTGTCATAAATTGATATTATAAATAATTATAATGGTAAGTTTAGAATCATTTTATTACATGCTTTTTGAAATCAAACCTTTTATTTTAAATTATTCAAAGTAAAATGCTCTTTTAGAATATGCTAACGAGCCGCTCTGATTCCATTTGAAAAAAATAATTTATGACCATAAATAAGATTACTTTGACTATGCCCTAAGAAGTCATGAAAAACAAAAGACAAATAATTTTATTTTTCCATAGCTACTTGACCTAAAATAAAAAGTTTTAGCTTAATTATGACATGTGAGGTGTCATTGTATTGGAAATGTCATATTCTATCGAAATAAAGTAGTACCATCCAAGATTTTAAAGTGCAAGCAATTTTCGGTTAGACTGGAATTTAGAGGAAAAAAGTAAATAAAATAAATACCTTTAAAAAACAACCGATATGTTATTTTTTTTTTAGTTAACAAGTAATAAATACAAAAACTGATAATATTAAATACAATAAACAGGGTGGCCCACCATATTCGACACAGTCTGTAGCTGGATGGATAAAATTTGACACAGTGGTTATGGATAATGAAAGAAACGAGTTATAGGTCACAGAATGTCGTCATAACTAAAGTCGGTCTATATAAGGTCACGACATTCAGCCATATTGCTTTGACGTGTTATGACGTCACATCTCCATTTTTCGGCCAAGTTGTTCAGTGCCGGAGATATACAGTTTATTGTATTAGTAGAACAACCGTTTACTCAACAGTTTTTAATTGTTATAAGTTGTAAATTCTTTTACTTTAAATAAAAAAAAATGGGAATTACATCTTTCAACAAATATCGCTTCCAAAACAATGCAAAATGAAATGCGCAAATTCTAGATGCCACTGGATTGATCTTCAGCTTTGATTTTTACCCAGTCTTTCCAACTTTTCTTCCAGAAGTGTCCTTCCTTGCGTCCCCGACCTCGAACCGCCTAAAAGTTGAGGATATGTCGCAACCTTATAAATATAAACTAACCTTGGTCATAACTGACCAGAGGCGTTTTTAGGATTGTTTCAAAACACAAGTTTTATCATTACCACATTCAGCTGAAATAAGTGTTATTGGAAGTAGTATTATAAGCAACTAATTTTTTTTCTGTGAATAAAATAAAATAGTAGCAGATAATACAAAATCTTTTAATTTTGTGCTTTTTTTCCGACAAATTTACATTTTCCAATAACGGCTTGGTAAATAGGCATAGCTATATCACAGCATACTTACATTTAAATAGACATTTGGAAGAAAATATGTTAAAACGGAATTTACTAAAAAGTATAAAAGATAGAAACCATTTAAAAGAGTATTTGGTTTGTCATCATGTGATGTAAAAAAATACAGGGTGTTCCATTTAAAATAGGAAAGATATTGCTATTTGACTTTCTAAAAAATTAAAACTATTTTTTGATCACCCTGTATAATCTATGATCTCGATATGACCTACGTATGATAAGGCAGACTTTTCCTAATCTTGTAACAAATTTTAAAGTTTAAGAATTTTATATTGTTGAAAAAAAATGAATTTAATTGCACCCCTGCATTTTGAAAAAAAAAGATATCACAAAAACGAATAAAATTAGACGCATGGTACTATTAACAAACTTAAATTATTTTTCTATGAACAATCTAAAACCGTCATAAAATATAAGGTGTTCTATTTAAAAAAATTTAACTTTCATACGTCACACTTTTTTGAGACATCCTGTATAGAGTAAAATAATTTAATACTGTGGCCTTATCCGACCTGTATATGTTTCAGTATTCACTCTTTTTAAAACCCCATGGTTATCCAGCTACAGACCGTGTCGAATATGGTGGGCCACCCTGTATTTAATGTCATTTTCTGGTTTATAAGTCGTTAAACAGCATGAAGTGTCATTTGCCAGTTCTAAAATCGTTTTTTGTTGTTAATACGGTTTGAAACATTTTAAAAACATTATATTTTCTTGCTAAACGACGTCATATAGGTCACGCTTTAAACCGTATTTAAATACATCCCGGAAAATGGTTTTAAAAATAATCTAGCTTTCTTTGATGGAAGGGCGTATGCATCGTACTTATTAAAACCTGGTTTTGGCCAGTTTTTGTAAACTTTTATATGGTTGTACATGGCAAGTGAAAAACTGTCATATTTGGTATATCCTGAAGTATATATTAACCATAGTTGGGTCGTATTCGAATACTCAGTATTCAGAATACATTTTCCGGTATTCGAATAATAGTCGAATACATTTGTGTGTTTGGTATTCGGTATTCGGCAAAATACTTTTTTGGTTAGTATTCGGGATTCTGTATTCGAATACTTTTGAAGTATTCGACGAATAGTTTTTTAAAATATTTGAATACCGGAATGTGAGGGCAGTATTCGAATACAAAAATTGTTATGAGTAGAATACCAAAAGGGAACAAAAAGTAAGGAAAAAATGAGGTGAGGACCTTTTTTTTCTTTGCGTTCAAATTTTTATTATAGATTGGTCAGGTGTTCGTGAATACCGAGTATTCGAATAATTTTTTTCTTGCAAGTATTTAAATTTTTGGTATTTGAATACTTTTTTTCTCCGGTATTCGTAATCGTATACCGATTTTCAGTATTCGACCCAACTCTGATATTAACCCTAAAAATAAAAATCATAATTATAACCGGAAAGCTTATTGGATTGTGACGCAACGGTTTAAAAACTTAAATTTTTAGTCATTTTCAAATACGGTTTGAACCACTTCGACGAATACGGTAAGCAAGAAAATTAGACTTAAATTTTTATAAATCCTGTTTTGCATTTCTTTTCTTTTAAATTATTTACGAAACATTAAACTTGCTTTAAATTGAAAAACACATGAAATATTTAAAAGGCACAATATAATATTCCAAATCTATAAAACAAAGAAAACATAACCTGACTTGACTTCCCTTCATAATATTTTTATAAGGAAAACCAAACTAAAGGGGGCGGGAACTTATCTTTTTTGCGAATATGATTTTATCTAAATAATTTTCCTCCAGTCTACTATATGTATTGTACTAGCAAGGGAAATTTAAAAAAAAACAAATTTGAATTTAATTTTTGTGTTTATTTCATTAGGTAGAGTTTTCTTTATTAGGCTCTACCAAGATATTATGAAGCAAATACAGCATAAATGGTATGGAGACTTTAGACATTTAACTTTTTAAATTTTTCATTATTAACATTTAATCGGTGACTATCCACTAAAAAACAGTACAAGTACCTTTTTCTTTTACGTAAACTCTTCGAATAAAAAAAAATTAAATCGGTCCACAATAATTGACAAAATAATCGGTATACATACATAAAAAACATAGGAGTCGAACACATAACCTCCTCCTTTTTTTGAAGTCGGTTGATAAATAACAAAATGCTTTTAAAGAAATATTTTTTGTTCTTATTAAGGTTTGTTTTTCTAGTAGCAGATTTCACTTATACAACAAACAAACAGAAATACGTCACTGCCAATTCAAAAATCACAAGAGTCACATCGCTTTTCAAATCGACATTATTAGGAAGTTTAAATTTTCTTTTCGACAGGCGTTTCAGAGCACTTAAAATACTTGGAATTCCATGCCGATCCCACGTCACCAACAACAACGTTTGGTCCTTATTAAAATCCCCAAAAAAAAAAGAATAGTGTTATTTTTTGAAAGAAAAGCACACATACCAGTGGTCATTTGAAGTACAAAACGAAGCTTTTTAATTGTGGAGATGGTTTTTTTAGACAGACAGGTGATTTATAGTTATTTGGGTTTTTAAATAATTACTTACCCTTTTTACAGAGGGTTTCAGAACGCTGTTAAAAAAATTGGGGGCAGATTCTACATTTGAAAAGATGAAGAAAGGTCACATATATATTCATTTATTTTTCAACATGGGGTGTTATAACTATTTCATTTTAAATAGTTTATTTTGCACACCAGGTGTCCGTAGGATGTTCGCCGTCCCATATTTAAATTCGGCGACACAAAAAACCCCCGGACGCAAGTTTTTCTCCATCCTTGCATGAATTTTGGAGATGACTTTTCGTTCGGAATTCCTGAGCTCCGGGTGTTCGGAAGGTCAATTTGAACATCATTAACTTGGGCCACTTTCTACTCTTATTTACAAGGTTATTAAATTCAAGGCGTCTTAAAAAAATATATTTTTTGTACTAAGGGCATAAAATAGCACTTTTACGCCCGCGATGAAAACAATATTTTATGTACGACTGAAATTAATATACAAGCATTTTAATTAAATAAATGGTTTTATTAAAAAAATTAGGCAATTTAATTATTGTTTTATAAATTTATTATTGCTGCTATTTTTGATACTTTTTTGCTCCGGGGCGTAAAAGTGCAATGTTACGACCTCAAATGGGAGCGTAAAATTGTATTTTTAATACATTTTAGGGTGCAACAATGCAACTTCCAGTTTGGTTAAGGTATAAACTAGGTACAGTGCGTCAAATCTAACTTGTCCACATTTTGAATGCCCATTACTTTTTCATTTCTTAATCTAAAAAAATTATTCAAAAACCAAATTATACAGTAAACTATTAAGTTTTTTTTCTGTTATAAAGATTACACAAAACAATTTTATTAACAGAATATATTACCATAACTTATTTTTTTAATGTGACACCCTGTATATTATACCACCAATTAAAGGTATTTTAAAGAGCTTTACAATATTTGCATTTGATTTATCTATCTTCAATAGTTTCGAAATATGACCATTTAAATCTAAAAAAATATTTTATGTATGTAATTTCTATTATACCTCCTTTGGACTAAGCTTAGATTGTAGATTTAATGGAAATTACATGTAATATTTTTCAGATTTAAATGGTCATATTTCCGAAACTATTAAAGATAGATTAAATGTAGTATTTTTGTAAAGCTCTTTAAAAGATCTTTTTAATGGTGGCACAATATACAGGGTGTACCATTTAAAAAAGGTAAGTTATGTCAATACATTCTGTTAATAATATTGTTTGTGTAATCCTTAAAACAAAAAAACCTAATAATTCACTGTACAATTTGGGTTTTGGATCATTTCTTTAATTTAGGAAATAAAAAGTTATAGGCATTTAAAATGTGACAACTTAGATTGGACCCACTGTACAAATTTTACCAGTAATTTTTGGTAAAAACGCATCTGTCCTGTACTAAAAAATTCCGTACTTTGGTGCTTCATTGCCTCGACTATTTGTTTTTATTAAGATACATTTTTTTTCCAAAACAAAGAAATAAATATAAAGTGTTCTGGTAATATATTGTCAATTTAACGCAATTTCTTTTGTTGTAAATTTTAAAAAAATTCCTAAGTATACCTACACATTTTATGAAAAAAAAATACAAAGAAAACGATGTGTTTTTATTCTAGAATGACTCTTTACATCAAAAAGGAGTTCATATTGTTACGGTTTTTATGTACAATGTAAGAAGAAATCCAATTTTATGGTAAATTAAATTTTACCAATATTGACAGATTTTCTACACTGGATGAATTTTATTTTCGTCCTTAAGGTGAATGCATGAATATAAAAATAACTTTATAAACAGTCTTAAAAGTTTATGTAATAAAAACACGCATGGTTCGTAAAATATGAGAAAATATTGATTTAGTAGCAAGGGCTAGAAGAAATAATTTACTGGACGAGTAAGGTAACTATCAGGTTTGATTAAAAACAAAAATTATAGTTTTTTGACAGTTGCCTTATAATATGTTTTTTCAACCAGCCGGTTTTCATTCTTTTACATAAACTTTCTTTTTAAATAATTATGGATTTCGACCACTGTATCTGAAAAAATCGATTTTTAGCAGTGTCCTCTAAGGAAATAGATCTTTGTTAAGAGGGGCTTAAAAAAATTATAAGAACTTATCATATTATTTTAATGTGTTTTATTCATTTTAGAAGATTGTCCACATATTTTGGGACACTTTGGATGTACTAAATGGCGTTAAACGTTTAGCAATATATTTAGGTTTGCAAACCTAGAATTTGTTAAAATGTGTGTACAACACTTTATCAAAATAAGGTTCAAAATTAAATTATTCTACGTTAACTCAAGTTACAAACACTTTTTTTTATTTAATATACCATTTTGCCGCACTCTCACTGTAAATATCACTAATATTTAAATAATAACTAATATTAGAAATAAATATAAAAATGGTGTCCTTGGTGGTTCTACTCATTTTGCTTTTTCCAGTGAAATAATTTTTAAAAATATTTATTAAAGATTAATCTACCTAAATTATTTTTATAGTTTGTCAATAATTGACCACTGGACGGGTATTCGTTTTGACAGACAAAGTACAATACCAAAAAACGTCTCTCCGGTAGCGCACTGAAGAAAGTCTGTGATTTTTTTATAGTTTGTTTATTTTCTGGAAATATGAAGTTAAACAAAATATTATTTGGCTTTTTCCCAAAAGAAAAATATTTTTAGAAAACTTAAACTTTTATATATTATAAAGGGCTATTCTGCTCTTGCAATAATATAATAACTATTAAGATAACTTTAGAAGAAATAGATTAACAATAATATTTATTTATCCAACACTTACATATAATATCTACATAATTGATCAGATTTTGAGGATATAAAGTGTACTATAAGTCACTAGTGAGCTAAAGTACCCTTTAGCTCACTAGTGACTTATACTAATTCTTTATTACTTCCAACATTTCACAATTAAAAATAACATAAAACAACTAATATATTATACTACAATTTATTCGTGTTTATATTAACAGTAATTGTTATATTAGATTTATCTTGGACAACGTTACATTGTGCGGAGTATTCTTCCAAAAATACAAAATTTTGTTGCTGGTGTTGACAATGACAAGTAACAAATAATGGATGACGTGTGAGCTAAGGGTACTTTAGCTCACTAGTGACTTATAGTACACTTTATATCCTCAAAATCTGATCAATTATGTAGATATTATATGTAAGTGTTGGATAAAGTAAATTTTTTCATTCCTTAAATAATTATTTTATATAAAATAATTCAATATTAATTAATTTATTTTAAAGTAAGTTTAATTTTTATTGTAAAAGCAAAATTCTTATACGTTTAAAATATCTTTATTCTGGAGAAAACCCAAATAATATGTTGTTAAAATTTTTAAAGTATTTGATGTCTAGCCCAGAACGCCCTCGTTTGATCCTTAGCCAAAGAGACACATTAACGTTATTTAAAAATATCGTCCATGGTGGCACAAACGAGTTATCTAAATGGTGCTGCAAAATGCAAAAACTGCTCGTTTCAGTACTAAGACAACATTGACGGAGCAGGGTCAACATCTACTAATAGTACTAAAGTACCTGGAGTGTCGGGACACTCCAGGTACTCTAATATGCTGCTTAAAAGCTTGAAGACTATGGCATAAGAGGCCTCGCGTTAAACTGGATATCAACTTTTTTAAAAAATAGACAACAGTTTGTGTCGATAAATCAAGTAATAGACTCTAATAGAATGGTCTCAAATTCAGGCACAATAAATATAAATATAGGAGTACCACAAGGGTCCATATTGGGGCCAATCCTTTACATTTTATATACAAACGACATAACCTCGGTCTTGGATAAGGAATGCGTCTCAGCACTTTATGCTGATGATGCGTCCATTGTTTTTAGCGGGAAGACTGATGAGATATTGCAGTCGAACTGCGGGAGGAATTTAAGTGGCCTTCTTTCATGGTTTAGTGAAAATTCTTTATTCCTGAATATTTCAAAAACTAACTATATGCGCTTTCATACAAGACAAAATATGAATGACTTAAAAATAAATGTACAGATTGATAATCGGGATATAAATAGAGTACACAATATAAAATTTTTAGGGGTTACAATTGAAGATACTTTAAATTGGAGGCAACACTGTGAAGCTCTTTGTTCTAAATTGAACACGCAGTGTTTCCTCATTCGTAATTTAAAAGGAGTTCTAACGAAGAATCAACTTTTATCGGTGTATTATGCCCAAGTGGCCTCTCGCTTAAACTATGGGATTTGTTTCTGGGGAGCATGTCCGGTTGCCTCTCAGGTATTCACTCAGCAGAAGAGGATCGTGCGTTGCCTTGCCGGAGTAAATCGCTTTCATTCATGCAGAAGGCTATTTGTAGAATTCAATATTCTTACGTTGGCTTCTGTTCTTATCTATGAACTTTGCTTAAATGTTTTTAAAAATAAATCTTCGTTTATTGTAAATGGTGACATACATACATTTAATACTAGAAATAAAAATAATTTTAGATTGCCGTTTAATCGACTAGATTGTGGCAAAAACTCTCCATATACCTTAGGTTTAAAGATTTTCAATAATCTTCCCAATTTGTTAAAACAAGATAAAAATCTTAAAAGCTTTAAAAAGTCACTACGTCTTTATTTATTAAATAAGTGTTTTTATACTTTAGAGGAGTTTTTTAATGAAGGTCATTAATATGACTGAATAATATTTTGTATAATATTTTGTATAATGTTTTGTATAATTATTTGTTATTGCATTTTTACCATACATACATGACGTTTTCCATACATTTTGTAAATGTCTTAAGGAAATAAAAGTATTTTATTTTATTTTATTTTATTATTTATTTATTTTACTTAGGCATAAGCCTTTAGGGCCTGTCACAAAGATTTAAAAAAAAACCTTTAAAATAACCGTGAGCTCACCACTGTACCCATTTTATTGCTTAAAATATCATAACAAAACTTAATACGTCGGTATATTACTTATATGTATACTGGTGTCTATTACTTCCGGTTTAAGGTACGCGCACATACGTCGGCGTCGGACGGACGGTACGGATCAGAAAAAAATGGTTATGGCGAAATTAAATGATACACAAGTCATAGAAAAACCACGGGTAAATATTGAAAGTTAGAGCCTTTTCACCCATGGTATAAAACTGCTGGGTTAAAACCCTCCGGTAGGAGTCGGCTTAAATTCTTATCAAATAATTAATTTCTGACCTGTATCGCCCATATAAAACGATAATGGCCGGATTTTAATTCAAGTTGCTATATTTTCAAGGGGATTTTTAAATCCGGTGCAAATCGCCCGCACATGGGTGGACTGCTTCATTTAATTACATTAAAACCATTTTTCCGATCCGTGCCGTCCGTTCGTCCGATGCCGACGTATGTGCGCGTACCTTTAGTTGGAAATGACATTAACTTTTCTATTTTAAATAAGTAATGTGTCACTTAATTTGCTTCTTTTTTTACCTTTTTTTATTTTTAATCTAGAGTGATATAAGTGGAAATGCAAAATCATTGTACTCGAAGTATCTTTTCTATATAAAATTAGTAAAAATATTCCGAAAGTCCTAATTTAAAGCAGAAAGTTAGGTTGTTTTCGGCTAAATCGGAAGTAATAGTAGCATTATTCACGCTTCTTCGACTAAAGATTGGAAAAAACAATTTACAATCGGGGTTTTGAGTTATACAGCAAAATATCTTGTTTCAAATAAAACACCCTGTATATTTTATCACTATTAGCAAGATCTTTCAAAATTATTTTTAAAAAGTCCATATGTGATATATTCCTTTTTCATAATTTCGGAAATATGGCCTTTCTCAGGAGTTTAATAGTTACCTGGATTATTTTTATATAAAACACTCTGTATATGTTATTGTCGTTAAAAAGGTATTTTAAAGAGCTTTAAGAAAATACATTTGATGTGTCTATTTTTTTAAATTTTGGAAATATAGCCATCCAAAACTATAAGGGATAGACATATGAAATATTCATTTAAAAATGCCAGTTTACTTTTAAATTCCTGAGGAAGGCCATATTTCCAAAACTATGAAAAATTGGATATATCACATAAATATTTTTAAAGAATTTTAAACGATATTTTAAATAGCAATAAAATAAACAGGGTGATTCATTTAAAAAAAGGTTATTTTGCTCTATAACTTTAGAATCCGATTGCCAATTTTTTTCTTTTATTTTAAAGGGCGTTTAAAATGCTACTAGTTTGCTAATTTAAACTTTTTCGTATTTCGAATAATAACGAAGTTACCAATGACGGATACTTATTTTGGATGACCCTTTATATTATTACTTTAAAACAAAAAAAAATAGGGCAATAGTATTAAAAACACACATTTTATATATGTAATTTCCAAAACTATGAAAAATTGGATATATCACATAAGCATTTTTTTAAAGAATTTTAAACGATATTTTAAATGGCAATAAAATAAACAGGGTGATTCATCTAAAAAAAGGTTATTTTGCTGTATAACTTTAGAATCCGATTGCCAATTTTTTTTTTAATTCTTTTATTTTGAAGGGCGTTTAAAATGCTACTAGTTTGCTAATTTAAACTTTTTCGTATTTCGAATAATAACGAAGTTACCAATGACGGATACTTACTTTGGATGACCCTGTATATTATTACTTTAAAACAAAAAAATAGGGCAATAGTATTAAAAGCACACATTTTGTATATGTAATGCACCAAGAAAATTTATGTAATATACAAATATGTGCATGGTTTTTCTTTTGTTTTTTTTTTTGAAAATTAAGTCAGCCTATGGACCTTAGAAATATTTTTAAATAAATATTATAAAATATGTATTATATATATATATATATATATATATATATATATATATATATATATTATAGTTTAGTTAAACGGAAGCCCTAAAATATTGCCCCTAATTTTATGACACCCTGCAACTTTGAAATATACATTTAATTTAACCTTTTTTTTTGTAATGTCAGCAATTATCTTTTTTACCCTAATTTAGTAAAAAGAATCTATATAAATCAAAGTTAATCGTAAAGTGCCATATTATGTAAAAAGAGACACTTTAGTAAAACCTCTTTACGGACATCCCAAATAGATCGGTACAAAAAAGTAATTGACTGTCGATAAATCTACGGATAACTTTTTCTCGTTGCTAGTCGACAATAAAACGGCAATTTAGAAATGGATATTTAGGCATGAGACGGTCATCAGCATAGTGTTGCTAAAATAAATATTATAACATACACTTAGCATATACAGAAGCAACTGGAACCTAGACAGTCTAACGCGAATGCCGGCATGAAAGCATTTTCTATTGGGTGACTAATAGTGCTTCTTTTGTTATTGCATGACTGGCCAATATACTTTTACAAATAGCTGATACGATTGTATCTACGACAATTATTTTTAAATTTACAGAGCAAAGACACCTTTAATCTTGTGCGGGCGTCACATTTGAAAGTAACCTTAACTGGCATAAACACATTGTATCTATAGCAACGGCAGCTTCAAAAAGCTTGGATTTCTCTTTCGAGCCAAAAAGTATTTTTCCCCTTCTAATTTATACATTTTATATGTGTCCCAAATCCGACCTTCTTTGGAATACTGTTCTCATATCTGGGGCATGGCGTCCCCCACAACCCTAAGCATTCTTGATTCTATTGAAAGAAGAGCTATTCGTCTCATTAATGATCCTTCACTTACAGAAAGGCTTCCCTATCTTGCACATCGTCGGGCCGTGGGGGATTTATCGCTTTTTATAGGTACTTCCATGGCTTCTGCTCTGAAGAATTGTCCAGTATAGTTCCTCCACTTACGGTTCTTAACAGAGAAATGCGTGGTTTCGCGCGTATGCATCCCTATACGGTCCAACTGGACAGGCCCCGAACTTCCCACTTTGTTCGTTCTCTTATCCCTAGAGTTTCTAGGTTGTGGAACCTGCTGCCCGCGGAGGTCTTTCCTTCCCCCAAATCTTCAAGTATTTAAGTCCCGTGTCAACAAACTCCCTCTTACCTCGATTAAGACACCCACGGTGCGTTAGTATTTAGGCTTTTAGCCTTCGTGGTTTGTCCAAAGAAAAAAATTGACGCAGACAATTGGTCGCGCTTATAAAATTTATTTATTTTAGCATATAAAATTTGCTGTTTCTTTAAAATCCAATAATTAGCGGACACCCTATATATATATTTATCATACTAGTAAAAAAGGCTAGAATTTAGCTAGAGGTTGCGTTGTGTTCCGACGCGAAGGAAGGCAATTAGCAGAGAGTTTAAATTTAAAATTATGCCCGTGCATAATACACTATTTTTTTATCACGGGACTAACGACAATTTATAGCAAAAAAATGGACATGAGTTGTTATGGAAACCTTTAAAGTAATTATTAAATATTTGTCAATGCAATTTTTAGATTTGACCAATTTGAGTTAAATATTTGGAACCTACAGGAAATCTATATTAGCTATCACTGGCCGATTTTCATGAAACTGCTTTTGAGGCGCTGATTACGAATCTAAAGAAATTTTTCGTTGGCAACGTTTTCGTTCTCAAGATATCCATCATCAAACTTGAAAAGAAAATTAACATTATTTTCACTATATTCCCCCTTCTTTTGGCAAATAATTTTAGATTTTAAGATGAAAATAAATAAAGGCAGATAGAATTTTTGATAAATTAAATTATGGTTTTTATTTCTTAAAGTTATCTCACTTCGTTCTCAAGATATTAAAAAAAATAAGGGGGATTTCAGAATTGCATTTACCCCTTAAAAGTGTTGGCCGATAAACAAATACGTGCCTAATTTTTTAATGTATTACAACATATTGCAAATTCCAGTGTCATCAAAATGGGCGAGAGACACTTGGTATAGTTTCCTTGTTAGTGTGGTTGTTTAATAATTATTTAAAGTATTAATTAAAAAATAAAAACTTTTAGGATAAATAAAATATAATTTTATATAACGAAATATTTTAAAATTAAATATATAACTTTACTAAGGTGTATGTATATCCTGGAAGAAAGTACTTACATTTTTCCCGGGTAAAAAGTAAGGTCCTGAAAAGTTACGTTTTAGTACCAATCAACAGAAACAAAATGTTTTTTTCCGTAACGGAAAAAAATGTAGCCCATAATTATAAGAATAATGTTAGAACGTTAAAATAAAATTAAAAATATATGGGATAAGTTTACCTAAATATTAGTCATGTGACGCTTTTTTACGAATGGAAAATTTGACAGCAAAAGTTGTCAGTCAATTGCGGCAATCCCATGATTAAAAAGACACTCTGTGCATGTGTTGCATACTATACTTTTTATACCGTATAATTTTATAATTTTAATTTATTGGTTCTCTAAATTTATTTTTATTTAAAATTTTCGAACATATTAGAATAACATTAAACTTATCTACAAACTCCTAAAGTTTAAATTTATACATAAGCTAAAAAAAGTAATGACGGAATTTCCAGTAATTTGATTTTTTGCTTTAGTTGACGTCGCATTTTCTGCTCCATTGCATACATTTTATATTAAAATAAATTTTATTGGGCATTGAAGCAAAACAATAATTTAAAATATGGAAAAAGAGGTCAAATATTAAAAAAAGCTACTTTTTTAACATCTTATGTAGTGTACTAAAATGGACTATTTAATCTCTAAGGTACTAACAAAAAAACAACTTTTTCAACAGTCGTAGAAATGGAAATTTATTACCCATACAAGGAAATAGAGCTCAAGATTCTCGCTCGAGGTTGTGTTGTCTCCTGACCGGAAGCAGAGGGAGATAGAAAATCGAGAGCTAAAATCTTTTTCAGTGTATAATACGCTTTTTTATCTGTGACGAAAAACCGACGACCTAATAGTAAGTATTTAAAACGATAATTACACCTTGCATTACTGCAATGTAATTTTGTGGTTTGATGAATTTAAATTTTGGAACTAAAAGTAATCGTTTAGTAGTTATTTGAAATATTATAAAGTTAAAAAATGTCTGATAGGAAATTAACTATAAAGAAGATGTAAGTTCTATGTAATAGAATATTCGAAAATACAATATCTACCTTTACTTACGTGTATGTATGTCCGGTAAAAAAGTAATTTTATGAAAACTCACATTTTGGAACTTGTCCACAGAAATAAAATGTAAATTTTTTGTTCCGGTCACAGAAAAAAGGTATATTTTTATTTTTATAAAATAAAGTTTTAACAAGAATAACCTAAAATAGAAAATATGTTTTCAAAAATCCCAAAGTTTCTATCTGATAAGCCAAGGACCGTCAGTCTTAGTTACTTTTTTAACTCAAACTTGTCGTATTCTTGCAGTAAAGACAAATGAATATTCTAGGCTAAAAATTTTAATATTTAAGTACTTTTGTTTTATTTTATCAGTTTAATCCGTCGCTTTAAAGGTGCAACGCTCTGTAAATTAAAGTTTAACTTTATATTATTTAATTTGTTCAAATTAATCTTATTTTACCTCTAAAAGCACAATTGTCAAACTTTAGACTAGAAGGTAGTTGTGTTTCTTAAAACTGAAAATGTCTACATACACTTTGGTGTCATATAATGTTGTGCAAAATTTGACTTTACAATTATATTTATTTTAGCTTTACCTGTGTTTCAGTTACTTTTAGGATTTTTAATAAATTCCAAATTTTTTACTTCTAAAACGTTGCATACAATTATGTGAATGAATGTTTACAAACATGGCGACTTGATTTAAAGTAAACCTGTCTGATTGAACTTAATATTTTAATACATCTAAAAATATGTATGTTCAATATTGGATCCTAAAAGGCAAATGCCTCTGCGTGTATAATGTGTACTTAAGACACCATTGATAACACCGGCATATAAAAAAAAGTTAATGAAAATGTAATTTATTGGTTTAAAAGTCAATTAGCCGAAGTTACTTACTAGGTATTCATTATCAATTTATAGTGGCCAAAGTATAGTGTATTATATTTCGGCTACCAATAAAGACATAATTTTGAAAATTTAGAAACTTACTACATTTGATCCGTCCAATTTAATGCAATCAAAATAAATGGGATATTTCCTTCCAAAACATGAAAAACATATATGTAGCACAAAACTGGCAATAGTGTCGATATTACTTTTAAATTCCACATGTCCAAAACACGTTCTATTCTATTCTATTTTTTTTTTTTTTTGGTTTTGGTCCCTTCAGGTCCAATCCACTAGCTCTCCCCTTCCGGACTATGCTTTCCAAGGCTTCGTCGGAGGAAAATCTCAATAACCGAGCTCGTATCTCCCAGAAATTCCAAAAAGAAAACAAAAATAATTCTACAATCGTTGCAATGCATAAATTGTCAGCTGTCAAACCAAGAACTACTACTGGTATTATGCGTAACGTTTACTGTCACTTGCTGACGCTTCCATTAGAGTGCACAGCGCTAACATAAAAACATCAGGTTTTTAGGAATCTTCACTCACAGCGCTTAGTCCCAGAAGAAAGATGCTATCAATTTAGCGTGAATGTTTTCTCGATCCCCAAAAGCACAGAGGCGCCCCTACAACTCCTTTAGCTGCCTACCCGGGGACGTTAAAAACCAAATTTGGTAAATGCAGCCTTAGCGGTTTTAAAAATATTTAGGAGTTGCGGAACTTTTTCAACCGTCGTAGAAATAGGTGGGTATTTATTACGCATACATACAAAAAAACTTAAGATTCTAGCTCGAGGTTGTGTACTGACGGAAAGCAAAGGGAGGCAGAAAACCGAGAGCTAAAATCTTTTTTTTTTCAGTGTATAATACGCTTTTTTTATCTGTGACGAAAAACTGACGACCTAATAGTGAAAAATAACATAATAAATCAATATAATAAAGTCAGAAACTTAATATTGTAAAATTTAAAGTTTTAAAGTCGGCTGGTGTATTTAAAACGATAATTACACCTTGCATTATTGCAAAGTAATTTTGTGGTTTGTTGAATTTAAATTTAAAATTTGGAACTAAAAGTAATCGTTTAGTAGTTATTTGGAATATTATAAAGGTAAAAAATGTCTGAGAGGAAATTAAATATAAAGAAGATGTAAGTTCTATATAATAAAATATTCCAAAATTAAATATCTACCTTTACTTACGTGTATGTATGCCCGGTAAAAAGTAATTTTATGAAGAGTCACATTTTAGAACTTGTCCACAGAAATAATATGTAATTTTTTTCCTGTCACGGAAAAAAAGTATATTTTTACTTTTACAAAATAAGGATTTAACAAGAATAACCTAAAATAGAAAAGAGGTTTTCAAAATCCCAAAGTTTCTATCTGATAAGTCAAGGACCGTCAGTCTTAGTAACTTTCTCAACTCAAACTTGTCGTATTCTTGCAGCAAAGACAAATGAACATTTTAGGTTAAAAATGTTAATATTTAAGTACTTTTGTTATATTTTATTAGTTTAATCCGTCGCTTTAAAGGTGCAACGCTCTGTAAATTAAAGTTTAACTTTATATTATTTAATTTGTTCAAATTAATCTTAT
Source organism: Listronotus bonariensis (assembly GCA_014170235.1). Lineage (NCBI taxonomy): Eukaryota > Metazoa > Arthropoda > Insecta > Coleoptera > Curculionidae > Listronotus > Listronotus bonariensis. The sequence continues at coordinate 87,854 of JACEGR010002674.1, read as the reverse complement.
TTTACCTCTAAAAGCACAATTGTCAAACTTTAGACTAGAAGGTAGTTTTGTTTCTTCAAACTGAAAATGTCTACATACACTTTGTTGTCATATTATGTTGTGCAAAATTTGACTTTACAATTATATTTATTTTAGCTGTTACCTGTTTTTCAGTTACTTTTAGGATTTTTTTATTAAATTCCAAATTTTTACTTCTAAAACGCTGCATACAATTATGTGAATGAATGTTTACAAACATGGCGACTTAATTTAAAGTAAACCTGCCTGATTGAACTTAATATTTTAATACATCTAAAAATATGTATGTTCAATATTGGATCCTAAAAGGCAAATGCCTCTGCGTGTATAATGTGTATTTAAGACTCCATTGATAACACCGGCATATAAAAAAAAGTTAATGAAAATGTAATTTATTGGTTTAAAAGTACATTAGCCGAAGTTACTTACTAGGAATTCATTATCAATTTATAGTGGCCAAAGTATAGTGTATTATATTTCGGCTACCAATGGAGACATAATTTCGAAAATTTAGAAACTTACTACATTTGATCCGTCCAATTTAATGCAATCAAAATAAATGGGGTATTTCCTTCCAAAACATGAAAAACATATATGTAGCACAAAACTGGCAATAGTGTCGATATTACTTTTAAATTCCACATGTCCAAACCACGTTCTATTCTATTCTATTTTTTTTTTTTTTTTTGGTTTTGGTCCCTTCAGGTCCAATCCACTAGCTCTCCCCTTCCGGACTATGCTTTCCAAGGCTTCGTCGGAGGAAAATCTAAATAACCGAGCTCGTATCTCCCAGAAATTCCAAAAAGAAAACAAAAATAATTCTACAATCGTTGCAATGCATAAATTGTCAGCTGTCAAACCAAGAACTACTACTGATATTATGCATAACGTTTACTGTCACTTGCTGACGCTTCCAGTAGAGTGCACACCGCTAACATAAAAACATCAGGTTTTTAGGAATCTTCACTCACAGCGCTTAGTCCCAGAAGAAAGATGCTATCAATTTAGCGTGAATCTTTTCTCGATTCCTAAAAGCACAGAGGCGCCCTCTACAACTCGTTCAGCTGCCTACCCGGGGACGTTAAAAACCAAATTTGGTAAATGCAGCTTTAGCGGTTTTAAAATATTTAGGAGTTACGGAACTTTATACTGACCCAGTAGGTGTGTTAGCCTAGTTAAATACGGGCAAAATGTGATGTCCAATATTCATGTTTGCATAACAATATAATACTTTTTATTTGCTTTAGAAAACCAGAAAGGATTAGTGTAAAAAAGTATTTGCAGTTAACTACATTTCTAATAGGTTTTAAACATATTTTTGTGTATTACAGTTTAATTTAATTATTTGTTCGATAAAACCCAATACACCTTAACTTATCTGCAATGCTTTAAAATAATTTAAACAGAGGAAATATCAGGGCCGATAATTTTTGAAACAAAAAAATTATAGTAGAATAAAACTCATTGTAAAAGGTAAATACTATTACAAAAATTTAGGACGGGGGCAGGAAGGAGGGGGAATTAAAATGTAAAAACGATTTTTGTCGATTTCTGCCAAAACTACAAATCTTATAAAAAAAGTAAAATAGTAAAGTTTTTGGTTATAAAAAGATCCACAACTATTGTATTTATAGTATTTACACTTTCTTAACCTAAAAATTTATGTAAAATATTTAAATAGCTCAGTTTTATATTTTTTTATTTTTATATTATACATTTTTTTACGAAATTTTACTCACCTTTGTTTGTACCAACTAAACTGTTTTTTTTTAAATTTATTTAAACTATTTATTTTTACACATTATTTTGACTTAATATTGAAAAGGTATCATTATTTTCAATCGAAAACTTATGTGTCAAAATATTGGCATTTTTAAAAAATCGGTGAGGTTTTGTTCGCTTAAATCTCTACTTTCTGATGGAATAAAAAATATACATTACCACGGCAAATCTTTTTATAAAATAAATTTTTATAGGACTGTAAATTTGGCAAAAATCGACAAAAACCATTTTTTACCCTTAAAAACACACCCCTCTCATTTCTCGACCTTAGATCGCCTGTAGTTTATTTTTATTTTATTTTTTGTTTGTTATTCTTTCTACATTTTTCAATGGGTTATATCATTTTATAATTTCTTTTGGTTTCAAAATTAAATAGACCCTGGTCTAATAATAATTTAATAAAATAGGACTCGACGTTTTTTGCATTTTTAAGAACATTTACCATTATAATATATATATTTTTACACCATTAGAAAGAAGATATTTTAACAAAGAAAACGGCCACCGATATTTTAAAAATGCCGATAATTGGCACGTGAATTTTTTATTGAAAATAAGGGTAGTTACTTTTTGATATTAAATAAAATTACTTTGAAAAAACATATTTATAACCAAAAAATTACAGTGTATATTGGATATACAAAGGTACGTTTTCACAAAATTTTGTTAAAATAATTTATTTTTGTAAAGATAAAAATAAAAACCAAAAACTTGATTATTTTAATTTAAAAATAACGATATTTAAAAAAGCTCAAATATAAAAGTTGTAGATCTTTATATTGCCTACAACTTTAACATTTAATTTTTTTATAGGACTTGCAGTGTGGCTAAAAATTTAGAAAAACCGTATTTTACACTTAACACCCCTCCCTCTTCCTCTTTGCGACGTTAAATCGCCCGTAATTTATTTTTTTAAAATTTTTGTTATATTCTTCACCTTTTTCAATGGTTTTCAATAATTTCTTTATTTTTTTTACTTTTTACCTCTTTTAAAGTATTTTCGGCACTAGTCTAATGGTTTTAACTATACCGTAGAACATACACGTTTGGTTGGATTTTGTGATATATTACGGCCCCCTGTATTTTATATTAAATAGGATCTGTCTTTTTTGACAATAATTTAATTCTACCATACTTTTTGCCCGTTACAAAAATGTGAATATTTAGGTTTCGTTATGTAATAAAATCCTGTGTATTTTGATTGAATACGATCTGGCTTGTTGACCAATAATTTAATTCTGTCACATGGGTCAGTTACAAAAACGCGAGTATTAAAGACAGGTTGCTCTTGGTAAGAAGTATGTGAATCAAAACCTAATTGTAATAAAAATAATTTAAAACATAGCTGTTTAGAATGACTTAACTACTTTGTAGAGTTAGAAATAGTCCCAAGGCCAGTAATGAAATTGACTTTATAATCATAACACTTTTTAAAACTTTTTTAGGAGCGTTTCTATTTACGAACGACCACGAATTTTCATACCACAATATATGAAAGTGGCGCTTTATCCCAGTCTGTCAATGTCAAATGTTTCGGGTGTCGGACTAGGCAAACGCGTAACTTTCTTTTCCTACGACCACTTGTGAAAATAGCAAATAGCACACTGATTTCATGCATAGAAAATGCGTTATATCACACTAGTGTTGCAAAGTACTTTACAGCACTAGTGTTGCAAAGTACTTTACAACACTGGTGTGATACATATTATGATGTCATTCTAAAAACTGCTATTGGTTTTGCAAGTGACATATTTATTGTAGTGACAGTAAAAAAAACTTTTTATTTACCTTAAACGGTAGAACCCAAATTAGCGAAAATCATCTTATTTTATATTTATTAAAATTTACGAAAAAATAAAAACATAAACAAAAATAGACATAACCACAAAACAACTTTCACTGACTGGCACAGTGTTGTCAGGTAAGTAGATCAAATTTAAAATCTCCCTTCTACCTTTGAGCACGTACTTTATAGAGGCAGCCTTGCCGCTTGACCGTTCGACCTAAAGCGCCAGAGAAAAAAAGCCTATAGATCAAATTCCTTCCTCTCTTTCTTCGTGTACTCAAACAACTAGTTAAATCTTTTTTTTAATCCCTAATTAAACCTAAGGCTAATACACACTTTATGAATCCACTTTCTTTATCCATTCATAAATAGAATCAGACCCTTCCGACGTTGCCAAATGCTTTCCATATTTTGCATGGTAACTGACGTTTGGTAGTCGTTTTTTCCTTACTTTTAGGACTTTAGGTTATGCATTTACAATTTTCATATTTTTTATATTTTTTCTTAAAAATATGAGGAAAAACTGTTATTTTTACTTAATTTTACATGTGATGTTCAGTTTCATTAACTCGTTTTACCAATTTTACCCCACCCAGCACCCCTTTTCACTCCCCGGTCCCGTAAGTTTATTTACTGATATTTTTTAAAAAACGGAATATTTTGGATATGCACCACTTACGTTTTATTTAGAAGAGTGTCTAAAATATGTAAGAATCGATAATTTTTAAAAACCCTTATAATAGCAGAAAACCGTATTAAACTATTAGCGTTATTACCTAACAAAACCATACAATTTTTATTAAGTGAGGGCCTTTTTAAATTCCAAAATGATAAAAGTTATATAATGCTTCTAGGTAGGTGATTTTCGATGTAAAAATATTGTCAAAACAGTATTATATAGCAGTGAGGAAAAGTATATATCACACTAGTGTTGCAAAGTAAATATCACCCTAGTGTTGCAAAGAAAGTTCTCAATTGTTTTTTATTTTTTCTGAACAGACAAACTTTATTTTTTTTTTTGGTGAATAATTTGTGGTCGTAGGAAAAATAGTGTACAGTACTCGTGTGAAAATGACTTTCTTACACTCGTGGGTTTGTGAAATTAGTTATTTTCCACACTTGTAATGTAATATACTATTGTCGAACAAGTTTACTGCACATGTTTTACATGCAATTTTTAAACATTGTTCCAAAAATTGTAAGTGGTACAGTCACGAAACAAACCAAGGGCATGTTGTGGGTATCGGATTGGGCGAGTTTCGTAACTGTTACCCTGATGATTTCTTGGCACAATGTTTAAAAATTGCATGTTACACTGATTGTGATAAACTTGTCCGACAAAAAGTGACGCGTTTGCTTAGTCCGACACCCGAAACATTTGGCATTGACAAGCTGGGATAGAGCGCCACTTTCATATATTGTGGTATGAGTATTTGTGGTAGACAAGTCAAAAGAAACCCCCTAAAATGGTTTTAAAAAGTGTTATTATCATAAAGTCAAATTCATTACTGACCCAGGGACTAAAAAGCAAATTTATTTTTAATTTTTGTTATTTAAGTTAGAAGTAACTTTCACCTAAAAGTCAAAATTTACGGTCCACCATACGTAGCCATCTTAGGTTTTCTACATTTAAATACTATTTGTTATGACTGTTTACTAATCAATCTTTGGTTTGAATTGGACATTAAAAAAATTATAAATATCATTGAAGTATAAAGTAAAAAAACTGTTTCAACTACTGTCTGTTGTCATTTTTAAATATGAAGCAAAAGCTATCTACCGACTGTCTACGGATAGGGTTTGCACAGTGACGACGCCAGGGTGGGCGCTGTTAGGGAGCGGCAAACCTAAATTGTTCTCGCACAACCTTCCAATTGAGCAAAAGCAAAAAGGCTTGTTAAAAAAAACAATTCCATTCTCATTTATTCAGTTCATATTTAAATTCTTGAATAAATGATTTATGGTAACAATAATAAAAATTAGCATTTTAATAACGATATGTCATTAGAAATAAATTTTAAGTGTAAACCTAAAATATACTGGGTTAGTTAAAAGTACCGCAACCTTTAAATATCTCTTAAACCGCTTAAGCTATATTTACAAAATTTGGTATCTAAGGTGTTTTGGATATGTGGTATTAAATAGTAATATCGGCACTGTTGTCAGATTTCCCAGTTTTGTGCTACACATTTTTTAGTTTTTTAAATGCAATTCCCTTATTTATTTTTATTGCATTAAATTAAACGGATCAAATTTAGTAAGTTTCTAAATTTTTAATATTCTGTCTCTATTAGTTGTCGAGATATGATACACTTGACATTTCGAAATTAAGGCCTAAATATATTTAAAACCCCGTAAGGTATGATTACTAAATTTAGTATTTAGGGTTTTTGACATGCCTAATTAATCAGGGATATCAGTATTGTTGCCACATTTCTATAGAATTGTGGTGATAATATATATATATATATATATATATATATATATATATATATATATATATATATATATATATATATATATATCAGTTTCATAGTACTGATTTTTAAATTATCAAAAATTATATATTTTACACCAGCTTTCTCCAAATTCCTACACAAGAAAATTTTTTAGTCGTAAACAAAAATATCATTAAGGCGTTTTTGCCAAATTATGAAGTTTATTAAAACTCTGTTTTATTATTTTTGTCCTGCTAAAAAAATTAAAAAACCGCTACATAAGCTGTTTACCTGTAATAAGAAGAATTATTATAAGATAATTAAGTTTGCCGAATATCATTGATACTGAAGCAATGGTTTTAAAGTTGTAAATTAAATACCTATTTTTTATTTTGACTTTGAAAGTCAATAACTTCCTAACGAAGCGCGTTAAAACTGTTTTTATATAATGTACTAACATTATTTTGACTTACTTTATCGACCTTATCATTTATGAACTCACCTTTTCGGACACCTTGCTTAATAGATAAAAATAAATGTATCATTATAACAGAATACTAATAAATTACGAAGTTAATTATAAAACGTTAATAATGTTTTGCGAAGTTATTCGTAAATTTACAAGTACGAAATACAGTGTGTCCGCCTAAGTTCTCTACATATGGGAAAAGTTTTTATTATTAATTTTACGAAAAAAGTAATTCTTTATAAAAAGTTCTGCATGGTCTAAAACCTAAATAGCAATCATTAGTTGAGGAGACTTGCAAAACGCAGTTTGTCCAAAATTTCAGTTTTTCAACTATAGGTGGCATTACAATATTCAATTGAATAGCTATCTTATCATTAAATATTGGACATCCAAATCGCATTTTTATCCTACTTAAAAAGTACTGCGAAAACAACTTAGACTTGCAGAACGCATTTAGTCCATCGATATTAGATAAACGAAAAGCATTTTTGTCCGCAAGACGAGTAAACCGCATTTAGTCCGGCTGTAAACACATTGTTTTTAACACGCTTTTATTAACTTGGGTTGTAACTATCTATCTGGCTGCCTATGTAACGGAATATTTGAGCCTAATTTTAACCAACGTCCAGCTATTCGATTTCTTTGAAACTTTGCACACGTATTAAGGACCCATGACAATGCAATAATCTGCAAACAGTATCCCTTTATCTTTTTTTAATCGCCAGGAAAAAAATTCCATTATATTATAAAAACAACACCTAGGATGTTGTTTTTATAATATAATGGAATGTTGAAAAATTTCAAACTTTGCTATTAAATGAAAGAAGAAATTTTTCAGTGGATTGCAAAATGTTGGCAGCAGTTCCAAACATTGCCTGGATTGCCATCTGTTGGCAAAATTTGAAATTTTGCTACTTAATGAAGAAGAAATTTTTAGTGAGTTGCAATCTTTTGCAAATTTTAAAATTTGCTACCATTGTCATTTCATAGGGGGCTTGTTTATTTTCTTCTTGCTGTAATTAAATAGTATGTTCTAATTTACTGTTATATTAAGAATTTTGTGCAATATAACGAACTAAAAAATGAAAAATAATTAATAGTTTAAAAACTAAAAAAACACGCTTTTATATGCAACCGAACTAAAAATTAAAGAATAATTTTTCATTTAAAAAATATTTTCACTTCATAGTAAAAGCGTGGGGTGCATTTTATCATTTTTTCATAACTTTTCCATCATAGATATTGGCAAATATAATAATTATAACATTTAAGTATATTAAGCACCCCACGCTTTTTACTATGAAGTGAAAATATTTTTTAATGAAAATTATTTTTAATTTTTAGTAGTTCAGTTTGCATATAAAAGCGTGTTTTTTAGTTTTTAAACTATTAATTATTATAACCTAACTGCTGTAAAAAAAAGGTGTTTCGGTTTATTTTCAGTATCATTGCAACATTTTCACGTGTCAGTTACAATGGAGTCTGTAGAAGGTGAGCACATTGTTGGTGATAGTGACCGTGGTAGCCGGAAACGACAAGTAAATTTAACATCTAGGGAGAGAAAAAAACAAGTGAGGTATGAATAAAATAGATATTTTAAATGTTTGATACCTATACAGATTGTTTGATTATTTTAGGTATTCAAACCATGATCCTGATTTAGAACAATTTAATATAGTTTGTAACCATAAGAATAATTCAAATCTACAATGTGGGCAAGTAGGCCGGGAAGGTGTAATTAAACTGCGAGAAGTTTTTATAAAAATCCCAATAAAATTATTCAAGATGGAATTTTAGCCAGTTACATTAAGTTGGATGTTCCTAAACGGAAAAGAAGCCGCAAACCTGATGGAAAACCTCACTCTTTTTTTGGCAAATATTATGTAAGTTGAAATAAAAGTGCGTATAGCATAGCATCTTTTAATGACAATTTTTTTTATATTGGAAAGAAATTAAGTTCTCGTGGTTTTACTGTCATTTTATTGATTTTTTTAGTTAGTATTTATCTTTGATTCATTTTTTTTCAGGTATATGTCAGTCGGCAAAAATTACAAGTTTGTCAGAAGTTTATAATGGCTGTATACAATGTTTGTCAAAGGAGACTAAATACCATTTGCAAGAAACTCCAGGCTGGAGACGAAGTTATGAAAGAAAAAAGAGGAGGCGATACCCGAGCTTTTAAATTTGTGGAAAAATTGAATGCTGTGAAATCGTTTATTAGTCAATTACAAGGGAAAGAGAGTCACTATGGAAGGCAGAAGTCTCGAAGGATCTATGTCTCTTCGGAATACAACATTTCTATACTTTGGCAATTGTATAACAAAAATGCACTAGACAGTTTAAAGGTGAATTACAAGTATTTCAGCCGAGTATTTAGTAAACATTTTAACATAGGATTTGGCAGTCCTGCTACTGATGTTTGCAGTTATTGTGTAAGAACACAAACCAAAATAGGTATGTCTGAAAGCTCTTCTGAAAAACAGAAAATGTCGACTGAACTAAAAGTACATAAATTTCGTGCATCACAATTCCATAAGTTAATGAAAGCAGAAGAACCCAATACAATTTCATATTGCTTCGATTTACAGCAAGTTCAGGTATTACCGAAGGTACCTATTCAGGAGGCATTTTATGCTCAGCAGCTGTCAATATATTTTTTTGCATTACCAAACTTAACTGTCAGGACCCAATATTCTACACGTGGATGGAACACCAAGCGGGTAGGGGGCTACTGAGACATCATCTGCTATTGTTGATTTTTTGAAAAAAACTGAATTGCCTGAAAATGTGACGAAAATTCGTTTTTTTGCAGATGGCTGTGGGGGCCAAAATAAAAACAGTCATGTCGTACATGCTCTGATGTTTTGGCTCCATAAGTTGTCAGGTGAAAATGTAAAGGAAATAGAAATTATATTTCCAATTAGAGGTCACTCTTACCTTCCCGCCGATCGTATCTTTGGACGCATCGAAAAAATATTACGGTCTCACAGTGTCATAAAAACTCCAGATGCATATTGGGATCTGTACTCTAAAGTGGGCGAGGTACGAAAACTTGGATCCGACTGGAATTTGCTTGATATCAAAAATATGTTGTTGTGGCTCAAAAAAGTGAATGGCATAAGCTCTTGTCGAAGATTTTTATGAAAAAAGTGTTACCACCAACAATGTTTTAGTTAAAAGCGAAGTACTATATCGCACTTCAGATGAGACAAAAAATTCCAATCGCTACTGAAACCCCGCATACGATTCAACCAAGTAGACTTACCAGAGCTACCTTTGGGTCACAGGATAAAAAAGAAAAAATTAGACAGTTTGAAAAAATTACTGGAATCATTATCTGGGGAAAACTGGAACAATGATCCAGAGTTGGAATGGCTAGTTCCAATTTTTAGTGAGTACTGTGAAGATGGAGAAACAGCTGTTGTTGAAGAAACTGAAGAATGCGAGTGTAATGACATAGAAGAAGTTAATTTTATCTAAAGTTAATAAAAATAAAAATAAGGGCACTGTTTATTGAGAATATGTTTTTGTTTGATTTCTTTACATTATTATACCCAAAAATCTGTATGAGTGACAAACAAAACGCTCTTTGTCAACTAGAGACATGCAAATAGCATTTTGTCCATCTGTTTTTTGAAATAATAAAGCTATTTTTGATTTTTCTTGTCTGCAAATCTAGTAATTACTAATGCCATTTTTTCTTTATTTTTTGCTACAAATCGCAATTCAGTAACTCGGTTTTGGACCATGCAGAACTTTTTATAAAGAATTACTTTTTGCGTAAAATTAATAATAAAAAGTTTTCCATATGTAGAGAACTTAGGCGAACACACTGTATAATGTATGTACAAAATGTGTGACAAAATTGACAGTGTAATTTATCCAGCCAATTAATTTTTGTGTCCGGAGGGTTTAACGTGGTATAAAGTTCAAAGCTAAAATTATTTTAAATTTATTGATGTCACAAATAATTTACTACGTTTTACAATAGTAGTAGTAGTAGTTAAGCGGTATTAAAATTTAGGTTTATAGTTTAGTTTAATTATATTTTAAATCACATATTAAGTAGTTAAAAATTTTACCCGAATAAAAACTGTACAGGGTGTTTAATTTTCGATGGATTTGCAGGGTATTTTGAAAACCTTAAGGAATATCAAAAATCTAATATGGGACTCTTGATCTCTTTTTTTTAGAAAACATTGCGTTATTGCTTTCCATTTCGGAGCTACAAGGTGATTTTCAGATTTTGCCAATTTCTACAACTTTATTTAACTCGTTTGCGATTAAAGTTATAAAAATTTTTTAGATATGTTATTTGTGTGGTTGTTTCCGTAGAATATTGTGATTTAATTCGTTGCTTATTATGTTAGGCTGTTTTTGAGAAAATTACTCAACTTATGTTCTTTCTTATGGAACACCCTGTATAATTTTATTTATATTTATTAGACTCTTTTAAGCTTTTTAAAAATATGTATTAAGAGATATTTATTATTTCAAATTTTACCAAAAACTAGCATTTCCCTTAAATTACATGTTTTTATAGAAGGCCATGACAGAAAATAATAAAATATTTTATATACCTACATACCATTTTGGTTTTAGGTACCCCAACTTGATATCACACACATAACTTACATTATCTTAAAAAAATATGAATTTATTTTATAAAAAGCACTATTACTGAAAAAAAATGATATACTTAATAAATGAAAATAAAATAAATATGTATTAGATATGGCATATTTAAAATAACAAAACACAAAAATATATAGTATAATAGTAATTTATTTTATTTGTATCTAGTTATTTTGTGACACTACTCATCTATTATTGTTATGCTATTTATTAATAGTATAATGCAAGTGGTCGGACTATTTAAAACAAAAATACATATTTATTTTTTTAAGCTTAAGTAAGATAATAAAAATAAGGTTTAAAATATAAAGGTTAATTTTTAATAAAATATCTAGTTAGAGAAGTTAAATTTATGCCTTCTATAAAAAAATCAAATTTAGGTAAAATGCTAATTTTCAGTAAAATTTGAAATAAAAACTACATAATGGTACATATTTTTTAAAATCTTAAAGAGAGCTTAATAAATATAAATAAAAATATACAGGGTGTTCCATAAAAAAAACAGGTTGGATAATTTTTCTAAAAACTGTCAAACTCTAGAAAAACAAATACCACCATATTCTACAAAAAAACTATACATAAAACCTTTCTAAAGTTTTTTCATAACTTTAATAGCAAACTAGTAAAATAAACGTGTAAAAATTGGCAAAATCTGAAAATCACCCTGTAGCTCCAAGATGAATTGCAATAGTCATAAACTGTTTTTACTACAGTTGTTTTTTTAAATCTTAGAGTTTTCTTAATACCCCGTAAAACCATCGAAAATGAAACACCCTGTACGTCATACATATGAATATTGTGAAACGACTTTGTAAAAACGTAATTCATTGTTCTACTAGTGCTATCAAAAAATATATCTTTCTAATGTCTGGACTTTTGTTTGGTTTGGAATAAATACCTGGATCTCATATCGAATATCATACGTCCCTTTCGTTCATAACTCAAACAGCCAACATTCTGCTGTAACCACAGAAATGTAAATTTTTAAATCTCTATGTGGGTAGCCTCAGGTGTGTATATATCCTGGAACCTTTTATTGAAATTTTCCGCTTAAATCAATTTTATGCTCTAGATTTGTAAACATACTTGTTTTTTTTATTTTTTGTTTACAATGTACTGTTTTTTGTTGTTTTAATTTGAGCTGTTTAAAGTAAGATACTAATTATAAGATATTTTTCAAGAAAAAGAGTCGAACTAACCGGTATTTAAATAAATTTAATTTTAGGAAGCAGAGGATTTTCAATAATAGTCTAAGAGCCAGTGGATAGCAGACTGTCAGAACTTTACCAAAGCTCATATTTTACTTAATGACTCGCCTTTACCTAACTTACATGAGATCGGGCTTCACTAAACCGAGCGAGGGTAGCTATGACGTCACTCAGGTAGGACAGGTAACTGCCGGAAGTTGACCAAGTTCGGCAATATTTTACCAAAGCTGTCGTTTGGACACATTGAAGAGTTAATTTAGTGCGACCAAAAAAATATTGATAGACGATTTAGCTGATTGTAGTTTCGTGGTAGAACTTTAAATTTTTTAAATTTTGTTAAATTTTTAATAAATGCTGTAAAATCTTATACCTGAAACCATACTTGAGTTTTGTTTTCACTTAAACAACCAACAATTTTTTTTTCTTATTTCTAAAGTGTTGTTTAATTTGCAGAATTCTTCCTAAAATAATAACATTTTTTGGTTCGCAAAGCATGGGTGCAGTAAATATATGTAATTTGGACAAATAAATATATTCTTAAATTTTCTAAAAGTGTGATAATATTTTTTTTTAGTAAGATAGGACTAAAATTTCATAATTTTAACTTTAACTATTAAAACAATAAATGTTCTTATTCTTCTAAAAGCATTTGTTAAACCTAATACAATTTGCATTTTGTAAAAAGCAGGAAGAAAACATTTTAAATATTAATAGACCAGTGCTGAAGCCTTTAAAAGAGAAAAAAAAGTGAAAAAACTTTAAACTAGGATAAAACCCAATAAAGAAGTTATATGTAAAGAGAATATAAAAAAATTAAAGGAAAATAAATGACGGGCGATTTTAGGTCGGGAAGGGGAAGAGTTAGTAAATTACGGTTTTTAAAAAGTAATGAATGGCAAAGTGGTAGACAATAAAAAAATCTACAACTAAAAATGTATGTTAAAAGTACAAAGACCAAAGTTTATAGTCTTTTATTTTTATCTTTTACAAAAATAAATTATTTTAGGAAAATTTGGTAAACGCGTACACTGCGTCTTATCTAACTTGTCCACATTTTAAATGCCTATAACTTTTTTATTTTTTTAACTTAAAAGAATGATCCCAATACCAACTGTGAAGATTACACAAAACAATTTTATTAACAGGATCTATTGACATTATTATTTTTTTTAAATGGAACACCCAGTATATTATACCATCATTAAAAGGGTTTTTTAAATACCACATTTGATATATCTATATTTTATAGTTTCGAAAATACGAGCATTTAAATCTAAAAAATATTACAGTGCACTCAATTAAAACGAGCCACCTGCACCCCTTCATAATTTGGTTATTTGTACGCCTATAAAAAATCCTAAAATACGTCAATTTTTATTTTTGGTGGGACACATTATAGTGTCAAAAATTATTTATTCACGGTTATCCCTTCCATCACCAACACAAACCTCAAAAAGTTTGAATTAAAAAGGGTTTTAAGTGGTACATCATTTTAAAGCTCCTGACGAGTACTTCATAACCCCTTAAATATAAAGTACTTAATGTGGTATTTAAAGCTCTTTTAAAAATAATTTTATTGGTAATACTAGTAATAATATACAGGGTAGGATAAAATAAGTATATTTTTTTAATAAAGCACCCTATATATTATATTATCAATTAAAAGATCTTTAAAAGAGCTTTAAGAAAATACCACATTAAGTACATCTTACTTTATTAGTTTTAAAAATATGGTCATCCCATTCAGGTATTTGGGTAATTTTTAAAGTACCACCATTTTGTAGTAGGTGAAGATAATGACTTTATATTCTAGGGTTATATAGTACTCGTCAGAAGCTTTAAAATAATGTACCAGTTGACCCCTTCTCATTTAAACTTTTTGACGTTTATGTTGGTGGGAGAAGAGGAAAACCTTAAATAAATAAATTTTGACACAAAAATGTGTGTTTAGGAATTTTTATAAGGGTACAAATAACCAAATTATGGGGGTGGCTTGTTTTTATTATATGCACTGTATATGTAATTTCCACTATACCTACCTACAGGACTAAGCTTAGATTGTAGATATAATGCAAATTATATCTATTATTTTTTGAATTTAAATGATCATATTTCAGAAACTATTAAAGATAGATATATTAAATGTAGCATTTTTGTAAAACTCTTTAAATGACCTTTTTACTAATGGTATAATATACAGGGTGTTCCATTTAAAAAATGTAAGTTATGTCAATATATCCTATTAATAAAACTGTTTTGTGTAATCTTCATAACAGAAAGAAAACTTGATAATTCACTGTACAAGTTGGTTCTTGTATCATTTTTTAGTTAAGAAATTAAGACGTTATGGACATTTAAAATGTGGACAAGTTGAATTGGACGCACTGTACCTTTGCATGTACCAAATTTACTGTAACTTTTTGGTTTAAAATATTTATCTTTCTAGAATATTTTGACTTAATATTAAAAAAGTTCCCCTATTTTTAAATGAAAATTTACGTGTCAAATTATCGGCATTTTCGAAAAAGTCGGTGGTCTTTTTGTTCTTTGAAATATCTACTTTTTAATGGTGTAAAAAAATTACATAACAATGGTAAATATTCTCAAAAATGCAAAAAAACTCGGACTTGATTTCTTTTTAATTGATTTAGACCAGGGTCGATAAGTTTTAAAACCAAAAAATTGTAGTGTAGAAAATAAAACCCATTTAAAAATGTACAGAAAATAACAAAAATAAAAGAAAAATTAATTTACAGGCGATCTAAGGTCGGGAAGTGGAAAGAGGTCAAGTTTTTAAGGGTAAAAAACGGTTTTTGGTCCCGATTTTTGGCAAAATGTACCGCTGTAATGTACATTTTTTTACACCATCGGAAAAAAAAGATTTCAACAAATAAAAAACCCACCGACTTTTGAAACTGCTAATATTTTGACACGTAAATTTGTCAATAAAAATAAGGGTACTTTTTAATATTAAGTTAAAATATGTGTAAAAATAAATATTTTAAATCCAAATAAAAGTAAGTTTATTTCAAGTTTTGTGAGATTTTTTGGAAAAAATAAAAATCAAAAAACCGAAAACTTGGTTATTTGAAAAGTTGTAGATCTTTTTATTACCTAAAACTTTGCTAATTAACTTTTTTCCATAGAGCTTGTAGTTTTGCCAAAAATCGAAAAAACCGTTCTTACCTTTAAAACCCCCCCTTCTTGATGTTAGATCGCCAGTATTTTATTTTTCCTTTAATTTTTGTTATATTTTTAATCTTTTACGATGGGTTTTATTCAAACATATTTTTTTTGGTTTTAAAAATTATTAACTCTGATCTATAAGTAAATGTTTACACAAGCAAACATGAATATTGAACGAATATTCATTGCATTTTAATAAAAACATTGTAAAAAGATGTTACGGACTGCGAGGATATAATTTTTTTAAAAACTTTAACTTCATCTACTTATGATCTATTATAAACAAACATTAAATTTCGTTATATATTGTTTTACCAATATGTTTGAACATAATGAATATAAAGCCACTGATAACTGGCCAATATTTTATTGGCGGTTTTTCTAAAATTAAATTAAACTTCAAAGGGTTTACTGGCTTTAAAGTAAAGAAGGAAATTGCATTTATTGGTTTCTAGCTCGCTTTGTGTTTCACATTATTTAAGGCAAAAAGCAAGGTTAAAGAATTAACGTCGCAAGAAAAACAAAAAAAATATTTTATATTTTAAAGAAAAGTCAATTAAAACAATGTTTTAATATCTAATAATATTAATTATTATAATTCTTTATTTAAAATTATATACATTTTCACATACATAAAATGAAATAACGTCAAGAAAAAAAAACAAAAAATGTAACTGGTATAAGTATTTTTTGGAAAATAAAGTCTTAATGTTTGTGTGGGTTAAAATTAGACAGTGAATTTTTGTGTGATATTTTCCTAATGTTTTATTAAATATCTATTTAATGGCAATATTGTTAAATATATACTAGGTAGGACAAAACCTATATTTGTTTTGTTAAGCACCCTGTATATTTTATCACTATTAAAATATATTTAAGATCTAAGAATATACCACATTTAGTAAATCTTAAGTTAATTAGTTTAGGAAATATGGCCATCTAAATCAGGTATTTGGGTAATTTTTAAAGTACCGCTATTTGGTAGTAGGTGAAGGTACTGACTTAAGTTTTATTTTAGGGTTATGCAGTTCTCGTCATGAGCTTCAAAGTGATGTGCCGCAAGACTCTCTTTCAATTTATCTTTTTAAAATAACGCCTAGCAGCCATCTTAAAATTGTCATCTTTTAATTACACTCTATAATACAGCATTTACACATCAAGTTACTTTTTCTAAAGTTTAGATTTTTTTATTCATACGTTTATTAATTAAATAAAGGCACCGTATATTATGTAAGTTATTGGAATTATACAATGTATAATTTACAGAATCACCCAGTCAAATAAGGAAACGGGCAATGCGTAAAAGGAGACAGCCCAACGCGAATGTCGGCATATAAACATTTTGAATTTAGTGACTAACAGTGCTTGTTTTGTTATGGTACTACTGGCCGATATATCTTAATGATAGCTACAGCAAATTATATTTATATTACCTTTTATCCTAATGGTTTCTAGCAATACTGCCACTTTGTAAAGGGTAATCAAGAAGCTAATAGTAACTACAAATTTTGATAATAAATGATTTTTTAATTTTTTTATGCATATTTTATGGAATGCGAAATCGTATGCGTGTAAATGTTCGTAAATAAGTTTAAACTCTGGCGTTACCTTTAAAATTATGTTTAAGGAATTTTTATTAAAAAAATATTTTCAGTTACGTATTTATTAGTAATTCCTTATACAGTATGTCCACAAATGGACTTTACAATAGGACAAATGGACCAAAAATTGAAATGTTCAAGAAAGTCGTGTATGGCAACTGCTCTTGCTCCTTAAAAAACAAGAATTATGTTGAGAAATGTGTTTCGTTTTATACAGGGGCTCCAAAAACTACAAAAATGTGAAATTGGACCAAGACAAAACTACCTTAAATTTTAATAATTCAGCACAGTGTTAAATAAAAAGGTTTTTAGAATTGAATGAGAATCCCATATCTGAAAAATAAACCAAATTTTGTTTTTATGTCGTATTTTTTAAATCATGTTTTACACCTTTTTTACGTAATTTACCTGGTTTTACATTTTGGCATTTAAATATATTTGACAAAGTTTAAAATACATTATTATGCTTTATTAAAACTAGGAAAATTACAAAAAAAATGATTTAAAAAAATATGACAAAAAAAATTGGTTTATTTTATGTGATTTTCAGTTATGGAATTCTTATTCAATTCTAAAAACTTTTTGATTTAACATTTTGCTAAATTATTAAAATTAAAGGCAGTTTTGTCTTGGTCCAATTTCACAATTTTGTAGTTTTTGGAGCACCTGTATAAACGAAACAGATTTCTCAACATGAATCTTTTATTTTTAAGAGGCAAGAGCAGTTGGCGTACACGACTTTCTTGAACACAACCTAAAATTAAGAAGTTTGTTTGAATATTGTATTAAATAAAAAAGCAGTTTAAAAAAACAACAAATACTTTTGCACTTTAAACTTTAATTTTTAAAGAAATAAAGTTAATATTTAATTTGTCTCTTTGGTCTAATAAGTTTAAAATACACTAAAGCGCAGATCGAAAGAAAGTGCAATTAAAATTTTAGAGTTTATAAAGTTTATTGTTTAATTTTGCATTTTGTTGGAATATTTAATGAACTTAAAGTTTTAAAGAACACTTTAAATTACACAATAAGAATTTTTTAAATTTATTATGAGTAATAAAAAAATTAGTTGTCAATATAAATAGCAGGTTTAGTGACATAAATCTATTAAATAGGTGTAGAGTACTTAAGTTTGAACACTTAGCCATGTATGTTGTCATGGTTTAAAAAGTAATTCATTTAAATTTAGTGCAGAAAAACCAACTTTTGACACATGTTATCTCACTGTTGTATTAACAAGTATAAATGGAGGTTCCAGAAAAATTGTTTAAATATACAGATGTTTTAACAGAGGGACGCTCTACTGCCCAAAAATTAAAATTTCACCTCAATAAATTAAAGAGCAAAAAACAAATTAAAAAGCATTGCTAACTAAATTGCTCATGTTTTTCTTGTGCATGTTTCTTTTTTTTTGTTACGGGGATAATTTTTACGGGGCATCCCCTGCGCTCCAAAAAAATTAAAACTGTATTGAAAATATCCATCCCAACTATATTTTAACTAAAAAATGCCAGAAAATGGCATAATTTAATATTTAACACACCGTAGTTCAAGAACTAAGACGTTTTGGACATATGTTTATATGAAGTTTTTTCTTATTTTCTGTTGTAGAATCGCCCTGTAAAGTTTGTCGGTTGAGTTACTGGACACCCTGTATGTATGTAGGTAATTTGATTGAAATTGATAAAATCTTTGATGTCTATTGGTGCCTAAACGGTGAGGTTTATCGACTTTAATAAAGAGTACCTTATTTTTTAGTTTTTGATTGTCTATAAAATGGTGCCCCCAGCTTTGTGATATCTGTCAAAATAAAAAGTTATGATGTAAATAAATTTTAAGTCTTAAATAAATTGCTCTCTGGCGGTATTTAAAAAAGTACTTTTGTCTTAAAATTTTAGAATCTGCAGAGCTGGATTTGTGTGCCAAACATCAACTGAATGGGTTAAAAAATAAATGCAATATGGCGAAAAAACCAAAATGAAAATTGAACTTTGACGGCTTGTAACTCAAAAACGAATGACATTTTGATATATATATATATATATATATATATATATATATATATATATATATATATATATATATATATATATATATATATATATATAAAGCTCTACCATTATTTTGTCAAGTAGAATCACCCCCTTAAGTTACGTGATCCATTTTTGAATCACCCTGTATAGTACAGTGTGGGCCAAATTAAAATTGCACACTTTTAAAGCAATGATTACTTTTTATCTGTTGCGCTTATCTTTTTATTTTTACAGAGCTAATAGGTAGATATACTTTCTCTGGGTTAGTCAACTTTGGTCGTACAAATGTACTCAAGATCGGACATAAGGGATTTTTTTCCAAAATGATGCATTTAACTTAGTTGCAAAAGTAATCGAATTTAGCTACAATTAGGCTAATACGTTTTATTTTAATTAACTTACTGTAAAGTTGTGTCAGCGTCCAATTTAGGAACCATGGTAACCTCACATTTTTAATTTTAAAATCACACTAAAAAAGTTCCCTATAAAAATCAAGAGAAATGTATGCTTCTTGGGGCGCATTATTTATCAGGAACAATCATAATTCCTGAATCCTCACATTATTGACAGATTCGCTTTTAACTAATCATTTTTATAGTTTGTCTACAAGAAAATCGTATAAGCTTAATTGTAGCTAAATCCGATTTCTTTTGCAACGAGGTTAAATGCATCATTTTGGAAAAAGTTCCGTAAGTCCGGTCCTGACTAAATCTTGTTGACCAAAATTGACAAACCTAGAGAAAACATATATGTTTGTTAGTCTTGTAAAAATAAAAAAGATAGACTCAACAGATAAAAAGTTATTGTTACCTAAAAATGTGTAAGTCTAATTTGGCCCACCCTGTATAATGTTAACTTACATATTTTATTAATTTTTAGTATTTTTTATTTTTTTAATTATTTATTTAAAAATCTTCTAAAGTTTAACTTTAAAAGAATGTTCATAAAATGTCTCACGTGTCTATCCGCTACAAATAAAAATTATTCATCAATTAGCAATGTTAATATTCACAAACGTGGCACATGACTGAATTCGTCGAATATGACATTTAATCCCACCATGTGCCGATTGCATTATATTAGCAACAATGGAGCAATATTAGTGGCCCGTATGGGGTTACAATGGAAAGCAGCGGGTAATATATTGTTTCTTGAGGATTTCAGCTTTACTTAATTTAGTGTAATATATTCCTGGAAATTTGAAATGGTAAATAAATGGCTTTCTGGCGCAAAGGGTCCTTAAATACCGAAATATTTCGATTTGATTTATAAATTAACACCCTTTATGTGGTATTACAAAAAAAAGACGGATAGGGGTTTGCTTAAGACTGCCATTCGAATAAATGAAAAACTAAACTGATATCGATAATTAAAATTAAGTTTGCAACATTGGTAAAAAGCCCTCATCGGCTTAATTTTGAACTAGTATAAGAGTTCATGACAATACTTGAAAGTCAAGTTTTTCTTGTTGTTGCGGCAGTTTATATCATGTTTTTAAATATACATATATTTTTTTACTTATTGAATAAATGCAACAAAAAAACAAGGAGAATTATTCTACAATTTGTGCTCAGCGTTTTGGTGGTTGTCATTATGAATTTTGTAAAAATTCTGGCATAAAGCAAAAAGTGCAAAGTCAGATTTGATATGCCTGCAGTTTAAGTGTAAATATTCAAAAACTTTGTTAGCTGATAACTACTCTTTGTTTTTTGGATGGTCTTCTTGTGGGTACACGCCTGAAAATAATGGGACTCATTCTTTCCAGGCGTGTACCCAACAAAAACCATCCAATAAATGAATCCGCCCAATCAATATAGAGCATATCTTCTACTCTTTGTTTTAGTTAGATTTTTGGACAATAATGCCTAACATTTTGTCTGAAATTTAATACCTTGTTTTTAAAAGTGCTTTTGCTTCTAGCCGACACAGAAACTCAAAATCGTATATTTCTGTAAAAATATTTTCGACACTTTTTATCCAGATACCCAGTTTTACCAGCTGATTGACCGAATTGCAACACTGCTTCTCCTTAATTTGAATTTCCTATACTGTCACTTCAAAACAGCTGTTCCAAAAGTGGCTGTAACATAGAACTAGTTTTTTTTGGTAATTCCATTGCTTGTTAACCAATTAAAAAAAAAAAAGATTAGGGCATAACGGCCTATGTTCAATGAAAATGTCCATTAAATTAACCGACGAAGTTTAAATTTTAAAAAATTGTTAATTTTATTATAATAAATTTTATACCAAGTCGGATATTTCTATTCATGAAAAGACATTCTTTTTTCATACAAGAAAAAAATAATTTTTACCAGTATCGTCCATAAGGGTTTTGAGGTAAATATTTATTTTTTATAAATGTTACGCCCCTGCATTTTTCGACCATGCCAAGAAATGGTTTTTTAAAAAGGCAATTCCGCTGTAGACGTTTCCCGACAATAATTTTTAAATCACGTTATTGGTTGTTTTTTTGTTATTTAGTGCAAAGAAAAAAGTCAAGACAATATTTAATTTATTTTTATTTTATTTTACTCCATATCTACTTTTTTACACGTTTAAAAATCTAACAATTTAAAGATTTGGTACCAACTGTAAAATCATACCTACAAAACACTGGCGCAAAACAGATGTTGCTAACACTTGAATTTTTGGCGAATACTGACGTATTAAAAAAAAGCAACAAAAAAGGTTTACTAGTTAGTTATAACTAAGATTGAATCCTTGGAACATTAAAAAATTTATTTTTGTTTATATACAAAAAAAAATACCTTTTTCTCATATTTTCTGTATTAGTTAAATAATATTTAATTTATAAGTTTTATTATTAATATTATTAATTTGTCTATTATTATGTAAATTGCTTTGTAAATGGGTTATTGTTGGGCAATAAAGCTATTTACATTAATATTATTACAATTCATTAAATAGACATACCTTCTTTTTCTAAAATTATTAATAGAAAGTTATCTATTTGACACCAACGTACGTAAACACACTGTATACTTTTTCTTTGGCCCTGTATATTATCAACAATATACCAGGAAAAAGATGTTAAAACAGCTTTAAAATACCACAATAAATATATCTTACTTTATTAGTTTTAGAGTATTTATATTATTTACAAACAACTTTTGCATTGTAAATTAATGGCTTTGATGTTACTATCGATACTTAACATCGGTGTTAAGGTCTGGCCACACATAACCGCACCGAGCCCGGATTTACAATGATAGAGGAAAGTGGAGCATATTAATTTTGAAAAATTTAAAAGTACTTTTCATGTCTTCAAAAATATTTTTGTTAAGCTGAGTCTATTATTTTATGTATGTATATCTTCTGGTTTAAATAAAACAGAATAATCTACTTAGCATTGTTCCGCTTTATCCAAATTTTGAGTGTAGTATAGGTAAAACTGTGTTACCTTATTTGTAAAAGTTTATTTTTTTCACCCTTTCGGGGTCATCCCACCCAGGTCCGACGACCGCCCCCTGTGCGGTGGTGCACTGCAGCCTGAAGGCTTATTGTACCTTGACCCATTCACACACCATTCATTCCATAACTTGGATGGTTGTTGGAAGTTTATTTTACGATCAGTTGTAATTTAAAGCGTGGTATAACTGACCCATTTTCTGCAATTTTATTCAATACAAAACTTTTTACACCACATCCCCCTACTTTTCACCAGCTAGACGCACAGCTGTGGTCTCGTGGCAGGTATATGTGGCCAGACCCTTAGTCCTCAATATCGCATCTGTACGTAAAGGTTAAACGTATAATTTGAAATAATAATATAGTTACCATGTGTAGTTAGGATAAAATAGTTAATTTAAATACAAACTTCACATACATAACTGATGTGATTGCGCACGGATTGACATGCTAATATCCTAAAACTCTATAAAACGTGCGGTGTAAATTAATTCCGAGCTGTTTATAAAAGCTTGACAAATTGCTGGATTGGAAGTTAAGTAAAATTACCATATTTGTTTTTACTTGGTTATTACAATTTAATTTTTGAAGTTAAGTCTCTTACCATTTCCTTTTATTTTTTACAAAGTACATTACTGTGTCAACCTTTGGTAAAGTAAGGTAAAATAAAAAGAAAAATTAATATATTTTATTATCTTTAATGTTTTCAAAACACAAAACGCTTTTAAATATTTAATAGGAAAAACACAAGAACCAAACTATAGACCTTTTTCACTCCCCTCAGTGCTTTGTTAAGTAATGGAAAAATTCAATAACTCGCAACTTCTTAAGTATTTAGAAAAACATAAAATTTTACATGACAGGCAGTATTAATTTCGTTAAAAGAGATTTACAGCAGATCTTTTTTCCTTCGTATCACACAAGTAGCTGGATCAAGGCTCTTGAGTTCCTAGGTGAGTCCCAGATAATTGCTCTTGATATAGTTAAGGCTTTCGACCAGGTCTGGCATGACGCACTTCTCAATCAACTTCCCTTTAACGGTCTTCCAACCAAACTCTGCTCTTGGCTCTTCAGTTATCTTTTTAATCGACGCATCAGTCATTGTTGATGGCCACTTTTTTAAGCTTTTACGAAATTAATTTTGGCGCCAACTTTTTCTTCTTCAAATTTTTCTTTTTTCTTGCACAATCAATCCCATTCATAAATTTGCTGACGATAGTACCCTTCACTCCAGTTTTCAGGTTCTCAAACCAATTTTTCAACCCGACTTGGAATGCAAGCTTAGGGCGATGCATATATCTCTTTCACAGAACCTTAGTTTAATATTGAATTGGGGCGCCAAAAATCTTGTACAATTTAATGCATCCAAAACACAATCATGTTCCTTGTCGCGGAAAAAATCATCAAACAATTGCCCTTTGCTGATAAGGTTTTGTAGAGCAAGGAAACATTTAACCTTGTGGGCATCACATTTGAGACTAACTTTAACTGGCATAAACACATTGTATCTATAGTCACGGCGGCTTTAAAAAGCTTGCATTTCTTTTCCGAGCCAAAAGTATTTTCCCCTTCCAATTTATACACTTTGTATCTGTGCCAAGTTTGACCCTCTGTGGAATATTTTTCTATGTCTGGGGAATGGCGTCTCCCACAACCCCCAGCATCCTTGATGCCATTTAAAGAAGAGCTGCTCCGTCTCATTATTGATCCCTTACTTACTGAAAGACTTCCTTCTCTTGCCCATCGTTGAGCTGTTGGAGATCTATCGCTCTTTTATAGATACTTTTACGGCTTCTGCTCCGACGAATTATCCAGTATAGTCCCTCTACTTGCAACTTTCAATAGAAAAACTCGTGCTGCCACACGTATGCATCCATAAACTGTCTAACTGGATAGGTCGTTCCCACTTTGTTCGTTCTTTTTCTCCCCTCGAGTTTCTAGAGTGTGGAACCTGCTGCCAGCGGAGGTCTTTTTTCTTCCCCAAATTTTTAAGCTTTTAAGTCTGGTGTTAACAAACTTCTCTCTTACCCTGCCTAAGACACCCACGGTACTTACGTTGGTATTTGGGCTTTTAGCCTTCGTGGATTGTCCAAAGATATAAAAAACCTAATATAAATAATATTATTATAAAAGTTATTTGTGAAGTGTTGTAAACTTTTCTATACTTATATTATAAAAAGGTAAAAAGTTTGTAACTTTGTTTGTTTTTGTTTGTGAGGGTAATCTTCGGAAGTACTAAACTGATTATAAAAAATCTTTTACAGTCAGAAAGCTACACTATTCAGGAGTGCTATAAGCTATATTTTATTATGATTAAACAAAAACTTTAGATAAATAATGGCATATGTATATCAAGTCAGCGGAAAAATATAATTTACGTTCAACGAAGTGGGCACGGGTCAGTTATGTTTTATAATTCTCGACTAAAGTAGTTTCTTCTTTTAATAAAATTAGATAAGAAAAACGAATTTGGTTACTTATTTTTCGATGATTTTTTCGATATTCATCTATACTAATATTCTAAAAGGTAAAAGTTTGCAACTGTCATTGTTTTTCAGTGTTGAATTAGGATTTCTTTTTCGGGGGGAGGATTTAAAAAATTTAGAAAAAGTATAATTACGCCCAACAAAGTGGGTACGAGTCGGCTACTTGAAAAAGAAAAACTTTTAGACCGCTAATTAAACGCATAAAAGATCGTCAAAATGACATGTCATGACAATTAAATATAAACACTTTTTAAAACTTATTTAAAATATTATGAAAAAAAATACCACTACAAAATGGTGTGTCTGGCAACACTGCTTCAAAAGGCTGTCCTTTAGTAGCCAGCGGAGCCTTATTTCTTGTAAAAAGAATTTCGAAAACAATTTTTCAGGGTGAAATCGCTTAATTTGACCTATAGTTTTTCTTTATAATCATAAATTACAAAAAAAAAGTATATCTCTGTGACTTTAATTTCAAATTAATATTTAACATTAATTTTAATTTTAATTTTTACACTAATAAGTTTAATAAATCACTAGTGTAAAATTACCAGAATATTTTTTAACTTTCAATAAAATTCAAATTAGTTTTGGTTAAGGGTATAAATCTTACTATAGAAAGCCATTCATTTCAATCCTCGTTCACAGAAATGTACATATTACACCGAATGGAAATTGTGCTGAAATACGCGGGAAACAATATATCAATGTATTACAATCAGATTTTACCTCTTATTGCTCAAGTTTATGCAACCAGGTGGTCACATGGCCACCCATTGAAGAAGGCCGTGAAAATACTCTCGTGTATAGACATGACTTTAATTTATGTCAACAGCAATTGTTTTGATTTTTAATTGAAATGTGTTATTAGAAACAATTAAATATTAAAGGTACCTCTATATTTTTTTAGAAGTGTTTGATGTTCATTTGTTTTTTTCTGTTTAAAAGATAATTGATAAAAAAGTATAAAACTTTTATACAAAACAATTTTTTTCATTTTTCTTGGGTTTAGTTAAAAGGAAGTCGCAAAATAGAAATAAAAACC
Organism: Listronotus bonariensis; assembly: GCA_014170235.1. NCBI lineage: Eukaryota > Metazoa > Arthropoda > Insecta > Coleoptera > Curculionidae > Listronotus > Listronotus bonariensis. The sequence goes on along the minus strand of JACEGR010002674.1, from coordinate 61,741 downwards.
CTGTACAGGGTGTCCCATTTGGTTGTCCCTTATGGGAAACTTGGAAACCATAAGAGATATTAAAAATCTGATACCCCATCCTCGAGCTCTTTTTGGAGAAAACATTTATGGTAAAAACAGATCATCGCTATCGCGAAGCGTTTCAGAGATACAGGGTGATTCTCGATTTTTTCACTTTTGAAAAGGCCCTGTAGCTTTGTTGTTATTACAGATACAGATACGAGAAAACTAATTGCACATTATAAAGACACTTTTTTCGTAGAATCCAGTGGCGTAGCCAAAAAATTTTTGAGCTGTCATTTTTGACATATGACCCAAACATTTTTTTTTATTAGGGACACCCTATAAATGATTTGTCTTAAAATCATAATTTTTCCAATATTTGACGTAAAAAATTTACTAAACCACCTACTATGATATATTATTTTAATCAGAAAAAACAAGCAATTTAATTACCTAATCATTTATGGGGTGTCCCTAATAAAAAAAACATGTTTGGGTCATATGTCAAAAATGACAGCTCAAAAATTTTTTGGCTACGCCACTGGATTCTACGGAAAAGAGTGTCTGTATAATGTGCCATTAGTTTTCTCGTATCTGTAATAACAACAAAGCTACAGGGCCTTTTCAAATTGTGAAAAATCGAGAATCACCCTGTATTCTGAAACGCTTCGCGATAGCGATGATCTGTTTTTACCATAAATGTTTTCTCCAAAAAGAGCTCGAGGATGGGGTATCGGATTTTTAATATCTCTTATGGTTTCCAAGTTTCCCATAAGGGACAACCAAATGGGACACCCTGTACATATGTACAGGGTGGGCAAAATTAGGGGTTTTTATGGGTTATCTCAGTTATTACTGGAGGTATTAAAAACCTATGAAGGTGTTATGGGCTTAATTTTGGAAAAACTAAAAATGGCGTACTTAGAATTTTAATAAAATTAAGAGATACGAGGGGAAATTAAAAATTGACTTTTTGATTTTACCCTATATATCCTTTAATACAAGAAACAGCAAAAACCATAAAAATATTTTTAGGAGAGCTTTTTACGTAGAATCTTCAGAAAGCATTCGATTTTTATACAGGGTTGCGTTAAAAAGTTACGTTGCCAACTTGATGTTTTTCTTATGGAACACCCTGTATATTTTTTTACTTAATAATAGCCCTTGTCACTACGATAATAAATATATATATAATATCGTATTAATATCTCTTGTAGTTTTTTAAATATTTAAATTTTAATAATTGTTTTTGAGCGTACCCTGTATTAACACCTCCTTTTACAATAATATTTTTAAATAGTAATTAAATGTAATAATTAAGCTAAGAAAGAGGGAAATTCTTGTAAATTGTCTTCTAACTTTTTCAATTTGGTCAGGCTTTAAAAAAGTTTAATTTTATATAACTATATTAAAAAAAACAGAAACATTTTTGTGATTAGCATACGTAGTAGGTATTATTTTTTTTTATTGTGTTTATACTTTTAAAAATATATTAAGGTTAGTGTTAATCTTAAAAAATATTTTAAATAATACATTTCATTAATGTTTTAAAACATTATTGTAAAAGAAGGTGTTTATAAGGGGTACCCTCAAAAAAATTTATTAAAATTCAAATATTTAAATAACTACAAGAGATAATAATACTTTGTACTATGTTTGTTATCGTAGTGTCAAGGGCAATTAATAAGTAAAAAAATATACTATAAGAAGGAAAGAGGGGTCGAGTAATACCTTATTTTGAAGGTATCTTTACCCTGATTGCAACTGCCAAATTTAACCCCTCTTTCCATTAAATCCTTAAATGACCTGGAGTGCCCAAAATTAGCGCTGTTTCGTTTTCAAATGGCCACCCTGTATGTTATTAACAAACCTAATTTTTTATTTTATTACTAGCTATGATTCCCGGCTTCGCTCGGGAGTTTATATGAGACCCAAATAACCGTTGTTCTGAATGAAGTTCAACTACTCGACAACAGATGGCGCCACTACACATATTTTACATTTTTGCCACCCACAACCACCCACTTCCACCTACCCCGACCAAACTCCCTTACTCACAATGGGAGACCAAGGGGTATTTGTAACCCCGACGGGAAGTCGATCGGAGTTGCGGATGATAGCGAAAATCGTGGACACACGAACGTACATTAGCATTTTATATAATACTAGCTATGATTCCCGGCTTCGCTCGGGGAGTTTATATGAGACCCAAATAACCGTTGTTCTGAATGAAGTTCAACTGCTCGACAACAGATGGCGCCACTACACATATTTTACATTTTTGCCACCCACAACCACCCACTTCCACCCACCCCGACCAAACTCCCTTACTCACAATGGGAGACCAAGGGGTATTTGTAACCCCGACGGGAAGTCGATCGGAGTTGCGGATGATAGCGAAAATCGTGGACACACGAACGTACATTAGCATTTTATATAATATATTAGACTAGCTATGATTCCCGGCTTCGCTCGGGAGTTTATATGAGACCCAAATAACCGTTGTTCTGAATGAAGTTCAACTACTCGACAACAGATGGCGCCACTACACATATTTTACATTTTTGCCACCCACAACCACCCACTTCCACCCACCCCGACCAAACTCCCTTACTCACAATGGGAGACCAAGGGGTATTTGTAACCCCGACGGGAAGTCGATCGGAGTTGCGGATGATATCGAAAATCGTGGACACACGAACGTACATTAGCATTTTATATAATATATTAGATATTAGATATTAGACTAGCTATGATTCCCGGCTTCGCTCGGGAGTTTATATAAGACCCAAATAACCGTTGTTCTGAATGAAGTTCAACTACTCGACAACAGATGGCGCCACTACACATATTTTACATTTTTGCCACCCACAACCACCCACTTCCACCCACCCCGACCAAACTCACAATGGGAGACCAAGGGGTATTTGTAACCCCGACGGGAAGTCGATCGGAGTTGCGGATGATAGCGAAAATCGTGGACACACGAACGTACATTAGCATTTTATATAATATATTAGATTAGATTAGATTTAGATTTGTTTTTAGTAATATTTAAAAACAAACAAGGTATACCTAAACCTTTTTATCCGATAAACTACCGCATTCTGACAACGTTATATTTAAAATTAAAGAAAATCATTGGGGATTACTTTAACCCTGAGTGGAATTTCAATCTGTTTTATGGGACTATTACAGCCTATCGATATACGATTAGGAGGGTTTTATGTGTGGCTGATCCAGGGTTAAAGATCGTTTGCATGCATTATACGATTTTAAAATTTTCAACTAAGCCGTTGATCTTAGGCCTAATGTAAATTTATAGTTTTATGGAAATTAAAATACAGCTAACATTAACGTATTTAAATTTAGTTTAATTTTTTTATGGTTTAAATCAGCTATCACGCAAGAAGATTTCTTATATAGAAGATTTTTTTATATAAACATATTTCATTTTTAATGGTATAGGTAGAAGCCACGGGAGACTATGAAGTTTAACTTGTAGTGGCTTAGGCAGGTAGCAGGTACCCAAAGTTAATAAATTAAAACTTAATTTTTGTCATTTTGTAAATGACAAATCCTATATTGTGTTACTTTAGTACCTATTAAAAAATATTTATTTAGTCGCCAGACAATTCCAATCCCTTGACAGACAAATATTTTGGGGTAGGCAAATGGTTCCGAGGAAGTTCAATATTTCTGTTATTAAACAAGATATAACAGCAAGTCTTCTATAAGATTTGTAGGGTTTCCACCAAGTTTCCACCTAAGCATGTCCTAAAAATTGAAGATATGTTCTGTGTTGGTTCGGAGGATTCATTTAATTGATGGGCACACGCCAATTAGGATCTCTTTTCTAAAACAAAATTAAGCATTCTTGATTCTATTCAAAGAAGAGCTATTCGTCTCATTAATGATCCTTCACTTACAGAAAGGCTTCTCTCTCTTGCACATCGTCGGGCTGTGGGGGATTTATCGCTTTTTTATAGGTACTTCCATGGCTTCTGCTCTGAAGAATTGTCCAGTATAGTTCCTTCACTTACGGTTCCCAACAGACAAACTCGTGGTTCCGCGCGTATGCATCCCTATACGGTCCAACTGGACAGGCCCCGAACTTCCCACTTTGTTCGTTCTTTTATCCCTAGAGTTTCTAGACTGTGGAACCTGCTGCCCGCGGAGGTCTTTCCTTCCCCCTCCCCAAATCTTCAAGTATTTAAGTCCCGTGTCAACAAACTCCCTCTTACCTCGCTTAAGACACCCACGGTACGTTAGTATTTAGGCTTTTAGCCTTCGTGGTTTGTCCAAAGATAAAAAAAAAGAATAAACCTTCGAAAAACACAAAAAAATTTCAAGTAGCTAACAAGAAAACTAAAAATCAACGTTCCGGTGGTAGGTCTGCCACCGTTGTCAAGATAAAATTAAATAAGAATAAAAATTTTAAAAAAGAAACTATTATTGAAGTTTTAAAAGTTAAAATGTCCGCTTAATTTTTTTTTAAATTTGTATATTTGTATAATACGGATGTGCTTTTTCGACTATCGTTTATCGTTTTATTGCCGGCAATCAACTTTTTAAGAAGTTATTTTTAATAATAGATCATGCCGGCGGAGCTTATTTAGGCGAAAAACCATAAACTAGAATACTTGTTTGCTTATGTATTAGTGGATTCTTGGAAATATAATACAAAGGTTCTCCGCAAGATGAAGTTACCCATCGTATTTTACATTTTAGTCTAGAATTTACTAGAACATACACAGCATAATCTTATAAAAGGGAGACGCCTTCGAGATGATGACTCATTCTTCAAGACTCATTATCCAAGATTCATTATTCAAGATTTAAGATCAGTTTCCGTTCGTTCTCGGTCGTGGTAGACAAGGATCTAGCCACTGCCTTCGAATATCGATTTTGATTTCGTAGCGCATGCGCACTGTCGATTTCACGGTTTCCTTGTAATGTGATGAGATCCATGGTCCGGACAGCTTGGATTAGGCAACCTACAATACATGTACGTCTGCAAATTTGTGTTGCTTTCGTGGAATTGTATTCTACTTCTACTGTAGTCTGTAGTAGTACTAAACAATGGATTGAATATTGTTTTATTTAAAATTTAAAAATATTTATTCATTTGCATTATATTGTGAATTTTTTAAAAATTAGGTGTTAAAAACATAAATAAAGAAATTAAGATCTCAATAAAGGTTTTATATACAGGGTGTTTTAAAATTTCTTGCCAACATTTTTTTAGAAATAAAACCCCCAATATTAGACTGTATTGCAAGCAATTGAATATACACAGTATTCAAGAATTTAAAATTGACTGGGTTTTTGTACATTGTAACGAAAGTTGGTATTAAAAAAAAACATCATAAACTTTTTCTTTTTAAATTAAATATTTGAAATAAAAAAAGAGACCTATATAATTTTTACTTCTTATATACAGGATGTTTATGTATATCTATAAAAATCCTCATATTTCAGTTCAGGATACTCTTCACATAAAGCTTCCTGAGGTTTATAGAAAAGCACACATCCAGAATTTTTCATTTCACTGACCCATGCATCGACACTGACTGCATCATTTGCATGTCGTACTGATGAGCCACTCAAATTAAAACATTGCTCTAGGTTGTAAAGGTCCTTTTTGTGAGTAAGTGCAGACGCTCTAAATAAGAATTAGACACCGAGTCTCTCACTTCATCTAAAATTACCTGAAATGGAATTTTTGCCGCTATCTTTGATGCCAAATTTTGTTTTTCAGATTTTGATAGGAATAGGTGACCTAAATCTTGTTCTTGTTTATGGCCTATGTGACTTTTGCAAAGTTCAATACACATTTTCCATCTTTCATTATTTTAATACTCATTCTGGCAGGGCAATAACCATTAATTTTATTCGAGCCTTGTGTCTTGAGCTTTCTTATGTTTAGTCCCGTTTTCTTATACAGACCTGAAAAATATAAATAGATAAATGTAAAATGAGAAAAATCAATAAGACTTTTAACTATGCATTTAAAACAAAAAATATTTGGTACTCACCTGACCTATGGCAATTATATTTCACTGTGGTATAGTTAGAATTTTTATTTGAACCAGACATTTTCACAAACGATGAATATGAGTCTTTTTCGATTTTGCACTTCCATAATTGAAAATCCTCAAAACTATCGAATTTGACACATTCATTTTCAATAGTTAAAAAATGGTCACTTCTATAATGTAGTATTAACTTTTCTCGACTACCATCAGTATACACACATAATGGGCACTTTAATTTTGCCTGGACTTTATGGGTTCTTTTATGAAAAACAAAGTCTTTTAAAGTTTGAAATGTCTCATTGCACAAGGGACAAAAGTAATTTTTGCCTTTATAGGAGCTATTTCTTCTAATTTATCTATAAAAAAAGTGGTGCTGTAATTTATTTTGTTGTATTTGCTATGATTGAGAAAACGTATCATTAGCCTTACCTGGATGCTGCTTTTTCACATGGAATCTGAGATTTCCCAGACTTGCAAAGATTTTTTGCATTCTAAGCAAGACACAGATGACTGGCACTGATTGACTTTTTTTGTGTTATTGTATCGACCTTATCTAAAACATTAATATTGTTTTAAATTAACGGATACTAAAATAATATTAATATTTTACCTGGGTGTTTTCTTTTCATATGTAAGGTTAAGTTTGACTTTGTACTAAAGTTTATATGACACTCTATACACCGATTCATATTTATAAAAAGTTTTTCCCAATAATCACAAACAAGTATTTAAAATTTTGAATAATAAATTACCACTCACTTCAAAAATTAGAAAAGATATAGGCACAACACTTTTTAAAACTCTTAAATGATGAACGTCGATTCAAAATCGAGAACTAAAATGTCACAACACTGACAATGCGATTACTGCGCATGCGCTACGAAATCAAAATCGATATTCGAAGGCAGTGGCTAGATCCTTGTTCGTGGTAGGACGTTGGAAGGAGTCCATGCGGCTATCACGTGGTATCGTGCATGGAGGATGTAGAAGACGTTCTGGTGCCCCGAGGGAGATAGGAAACTCACGGCTGAATTTGAGAAGGCATCTTTTTTCTGGAACTAGGCGCTGTTAGTGAAGATTTCTATAATCTGATGTTTCCTTTTGGCGTGCTACACGAGGTGTTTTCCAATGGCGGAAAATGGAGGCGGGCGTCGCAGGGGGGTCAGCACTGAAAGAAACGGGTTATGCGCGATACCAGTAGTAGTTCCAGGGAAGATGGCCGAAATTCATGCCACATGCCATAATTTTAAGATAAAAAAATAGTAAAAGAATCCGGAATTTCTGGGAGCTACGAGCTCGACCATCCAGATTTTCCCCCGAATGTGCTGGTAAATTGGACCGAATGAGACCAGAGCCAAGAATAAATAAACCAACCAAGATTCAACATTTATTCGTTATTCGTTATTGTTCAGTTCTAAAGTTTAGACTTATTTTTTTAAGTTCAGTAGAAATAGATTATTTTCATTATTAGTATTTATTCTGTAATACATAGCTCTGTAACACTCCATAAAAATTAAGCCAGTGCTTTAACAAGCAAAAATTAAAATTTTAAGTCTTTGGGCAAACATTGCAATTTGTTAAATAATAGACAGTGCAGTGCAATAAAAATTAGAAGAACTTTAGACATTTTTTACCGGATGTAACATTATTTACCTATAAGTAATTTTTTAGTATGGTTTTCTCGCGATAGTGACTGTAACAATTTATTATTTTTGTTAAGAAAACTGATTGTTAAACATAAAAAATGTTATTAAATCAAAAGTGCATCAAATTCATACAAACAAAACATTGCCCCTTATATACTGGATTTTAAAACCTCTAAGCTGGCACAAACCTTCTGTATACATAAAAAACATTTTAGGACATGCCTAGAGTTGTTAAAGAACAGGAATTTATGCTGAACAGGTTCAAACAGTTCCGTTTCTACCCGAGAACAGGTTCCGTAAACCTGTTCAGTTGTTCTTCTGTTCTTTTTAACAAATTGACGATGAGGTACCTAGAGACTGAACATATTAGGCATTAATCCATTCTCTTCCTGGTTCACCCGTTCACCGTTTACCCTTATCGATCGAATAAACTATTCCAAACATGCATTAAAAAAATAAAACAGCACCATAAGCTATCCATAAACCACATCACACCGCGAACGTTAGCGTAAAGAGTTCAAGCTCAAAGCCTGGTTTGAGTTTTTCGATCCAAATAAACGGGAATAGGAATGGTCCACTTGACCGAACGCAGATCATAGAACCAGTGAGAACAGAGAACACAAAAACTAAAACGCGCGTACGTTCCTTACCCGTTCGATTCGAAAAGAACAGACTGTTCAATTCTCTTTAAAGAACCGTTCACTAAACAGGCTACCTCTGAACATGTTCTTAAGAACTGTTCCGTTCTTTTCATAACAACTTTAAACATGCCCATTTAAAAACCCTACAAGTCTTATCTAAGACTTTTTGTCATGTATTGTTAAATAACAAATTTTCTAAGGATCTTATGATACTGGTGATAATATACAGGGTAGGACAAAAAAAGAGTTTTTAAATACGCACCCTGTATATTATATCACAAATAAAAAGATATTTAAGAGACGTTTAAGAAAATACCATAGAAGGTATATCTAACTTTATTAGTTTTGGAAGTATGGCCATTCAAATCGAAAATTTGGGTAATTTATAAATTACCACTATTTTGAGGTCTTTTTGTTTTTTTTCCAAAATAGCGCCCAGCTTTTGGTTTGACAATTATATCTGTCATTTCTTGCCTAAAAGTTGGTTTATATTGTCTTACTAAAACCTTTAAATTTTTCGGGGTAGACTCATCAAAGGGAACCCCCAAAAAAAAGTTTTTAAAGTGTTTTTATTATAAAGTCCACTTAATTACTGGTCCAAAAACTATTGTTTTACGGTCTAAAAAAATAATAACATAAAATACTTTAAAATAAGTGTCAAATAGGTTACTCTAAGGAGAACGTTTGGCAAATCATTTTTTTTTTATTTAATTTAATCTTTATTTTGCCCTTTTTAAAAGAAAGGCGACCCAATCAATTTATTATTAATTTTGCCTAACGTTTATTAAAAATTTATATTGTTAATGGAATTTTCTGATTGCATGTGGATTTTCCTGAGACCACACATGAGAAATTAAGGAATTATTTATTTAATTTCTTGTAAACTTTGTTTCATTAAACCACAAGGTCCGGTGTAGATCTGATATGTGCTTTTTAAACTATTGACAAAAAATAAAACGGTTAGCGTAATCACAAACCACCAAACTTTTAATATTTTAAATATCTTTTAGTCATTAAAAAGTCTGTAGAAAATTCAAATACAAATTTTTGGACCCCAATCTATCGCTAAGTACTTTAGTCGAAAAGTTGTTCGTTTGCAAGATACAGGGTGTTTTTATTTTATTTTAGTTATTTTTAAATATGTTATTTATTATTAATTTTAATTAAATTTAGTAATAATCTTTTATTCATAGTAAGAAATCAAAATATGCTAATGTCGTTATCGTAAAATGTAGAGGGTGCCACCTGCATTATTATGCTTAGGTTTAAAGTCATAATTTTGGTTAAAATTTTAGTAATGAATTTTAATTTTCCCATGTTTTTTGCACAAGAAAGATATACCTAACAAACTACGAGCGACCGTTTTTAAAAATTGCAGAAACATTTTATTTCATACAAAACCCTCCCGTAAATCATCCAATTCCAACGGTTACCCCAGTTCCTCATAAAATGCCCGATATTATTTTTAAAGTAAAACACATTAAGCGTATCCTTTCCTCCCTTAACACCAAGAAATCGTCTGGGCTGGACGGCATACCAGCAATCGTTTTAAAAAAATGTGCTCCAGAACTTGCACCAATCTTAACTCGGCTCTTTCGAATTTCTTACGACACAGGTATCTTTCCGGAGAGCTGGAAGGCTGCACGTGTTCAACCTATTCCCAAGAAAGGATCTAAATCGCTTCCATCTAACTATAGACCAATTTCAATTCTCTCAGTTCTTTGCAAAGTAATGGAAAAATTAATTAATTCACAAATTCTTAAGTACTTGGAAAAACACAAAATTTTGCACGACAGGCAGTATGGATTTCGCCACAAAAGATCTACAGCAGATCTTCTTTCCTTCGTATCACACTGTTGGAATAAGTCTCTTGAGTTTCTAGGTGAGTCCCAGATCGTTGCTCTTGATATATCCAAAGCTTTTGACCAGGTCTGGCATGCCGCACTTCTTAATAAACTTCCCTCCTATGGTCTTTCAACTAAACTCTGTACTTGGCTCTCTAGTTATCTATCTAATCGACGTATATCAGTTATTGTGGACGGTCATTCTTCAACCTTTCACCAAATAAATGCAGGAGTCCCTCAGGGCTCAGTTCTGGCACCAACATTGTTTCTTCTTCACATCAACGACCTTCTCTCGTCCACAACTAATTCCATTCATAGTTTCGCCGACGATAGTACCCTTCACTCCAGTTTTCAGGTTCCTAAACCCATCACTAAACCTGACTTGGAAAATAAACGCAGAGCGATGCAGATATCTCTTTCTCAGGATCTTAATTTAATATTGGATTGGGGCGCCAAAAATCTCGTCCATTTTAATGCATCCAAAACACAGTCATGTTCCTTGTCGCGAAAAGAGTCATCAAATACTCATCCTCTACTTATGAGCGGCCAAGTTCTACAGCGCAAAGACACCTTCAATCTCGTGGGCGTCACATTTGAAAGTAACCTTAACTGGCATAAACACATTGTATCTATAGCCACGGCAGCTTCAAAAAGCTTGGATTTCTCTTTCGAGCTAAAAAGTATTTTTCCGCTTCTAATTTATACACTTTATATGTTTCCCAAATCCGACCTCCCTTGGAATATTGTTCTCATATCTGGGGCATGGCGTCCCCAACAACCCTGAGCATTCTTGATTCTATTCAAAGAAGAGCTATTCGTCTCATTAATGATCCTTCACTTACAGAAAGGCTTCCCTCTCTTGCCCATCGTCGGGCTGTGGGCGATTTATCGCTTTTTTATAGGTACTTCCATGGCTTCTGCTCTGAAGAATTGACCAGTATAGTTCCTCCGCTCACGGTTCCCAACAGAGAAACTCGTGGTTCCGCTCGTATGCATCCCTATACGGTCCAACTGGACAGGCCCCGAACTTCTCACTTTGTTCGTTCTTTTATCCCTAGAGTTTCTAGATTGTGGAACCTGCTGCCCGCGGAGGTCTTTCCTTCCCCCAAATCTTCAAGTATTTAAGTCCCGTGTCAACAAACTCCCTCTTACCTCGCTTAAGACACCCACGGTACGTTAGTATTTAGGCTTTTAGCCTTCGTGGTTTGTCCAAAGATAAAAAAAAAAAAAAAAAAAAAAGCTTTCCTCCATTACGCTTTATCTAGTTCACATGGTAGTGTCCAAAAGATCTGTACAAAATGCTGCCACAAATCCTGTGAATTAAAATACAACGATTTAACCCAATATGCCTTAGTTCAAAAGTTGATTGTTTGCAGGATACAAGGTGTCAAATTTCCCATGTATTTCTTTACCTGGACACCCTGTATCTCGCAGACGATCAACTTTTAGTTAAGGCGAATTGTGTTAAATCGTTTAACTTTGGTGCAAGGAAATTATAGTACCAATTTGTACAGGCCTTTAGAAAAACCCCGGTGGCCTAAGTAAAGCGTAAATGAATGTCGGAAAAGTTTTATACAAATAATACATTTTATTAAAAATATCTCTTTTTTGTGCAAAATTTGTAAAAGAATAGAACTTAATCACTAGACTTATAATATACAGTGGCAAAAGCAAAGGACGGCAGGTGGCTCCCTCTATATTTAACAGCAGAAATTTAAGTAGTTTTTGATTTTTTACTTTAAAAACTTTCCTATAACAAACTCTGTGATTTTTTTTTAAATAAATAAAATATTTAAAAATAACTAAAATAAAATGGAAACATTAACTCTATCTATCTCGCAAACAATCAACTTTTCGACAAAGATAAAATAAATTAGATCATCATATTTTTTCCCAAGGACTATATGGCAGAACTTTGTACATACCTTTTAGAGACCGTAATGTTTTTTTAACTAGGTACGAGTGCTTAAATCTTGCAATAAGTTTTTATATCATATAAATTGTGTAATGACGTTATAGGTACATACTGATAAAGCATACTACAGAAGCGCGCCATTAGATACATGTGTAAGGCAAAAGTTAGAGACTCCTGCAAACCTTTGTTCATTAAGTATAAAATTTTAACACTTACCAGTATTTTTATATTAGAAACTGTCTGTCTTGTTTACAAAAGAACGGTCAGGTCATAAATGTAGGTAATAGTTATAATACCAGGCAAACTGGAAACATACCATTACCTATACCACACAGCACACTTATTCAAAAATCTATTTATTATAATTCCAAAAATGTTTTATCACTTGCCTGCTACAATAAGGGCAGTGCGCCCATTTAAAAGTTTAGGCACTCAGTTAAGGAGTTGCTGCTTCCGAAAGCCTATTATTCGCTCTCGGAGTATTTTGATGATAATATGTCTGTGATGCTATAAATTATATTAGATGTAATAGCTATTTACGTTACTAGACCGGAAAATGGTATTTTACGGGTCGACGAAAACATTTACAGGGCGAGCCGTAGGCGAGTCCTGTAGTTTTGAGGAGACCCGTAAAAATTATTTTCGGTCGAGTATCGTACATATTATTTTTTTTTAATTGACCGGAAAAAAAAAACTGTGTAAATTTTTAGTGTTATATTTAAACGACAATAAGGACGATGCTTCAATTATTTCATCTGGATTTTCCATGTCTGACTCCATTTTGGCAAATGATGCTTTCTTTACTTTACAATATCTTGAACTGTCAACATAGTAACAATTGAACTCTGACAATTTTTGTCATGGCTAACAGGATTTTTGATATCAGGGACCGGAGAGTAAATGAGAGACCGGAAAGTAAACTAGGGACCGGAAAGTAAATTAGTCCTGTAAAATAGCATTTTCCCGCTTAAAAATTGAGTGGAAAATTCAATTTTCCGGTCAATTAAAAAAATTAATTGTTGTATTTTTTTTCCTATTTTATATTATGTTATTTGTCACTGTCATTTGAATTTAAAATATAAAATATTTTTATTGTTAAGCCAAAAATTGCTTCTTCTTGTTTGTTCTTTTTCTGTGTATGTATGTATATTTATAACTATGGACTTTTTTTTGTGTTGTGTTTTTTACTGTATTCCTTTTTAAATGATACCTTTACATTTTTTAAATAATAATTTGACATTTTTTTAAAGGTTTTTTTTAAGTGACAGTTACAGAGTCAGTGTTGTTTTTGTAGCTTTATTTTTAGTATACCTTATTTTAATTGTTTGTACATTGTTCATGGTTTTATCTTTTATACTGACGGTTTTAAAATTTGTTGTTTGCTTTTTATGTAGATGTTTGTTATATATTTTTTTGCATTTAATGACAATTATTTAATCTACCTTGTTTATTTGAGATGTATATATATATATATATATATAGCTATGTATATATATATATATATATATATATATATATATATATATATATATATATATATATATATATATATAATATTATTACCTCTTAAATGTATATATTTTTTTATCGCTTTGTCAATGAGAATTTTGTTCTTTGGACAATAAAGCATATTTTGAGTTTGAGTTTGAGTTTCTGATAAAGCATATTATAGGTATTGGTATATCGGCCAGTAAAGCAATACCAAAGGATGTATGCGACTCATCCAATCCAAAATATTTTACATGCGGGATATTTACGTTAGACTGTCTCTTTTCCCTCACATCACCAGGGTGCTTTACAACTTATCCGGACAAACTTTAAGGGCTAATTCCAAAATAATAAAAAAAAAAAACTTAATACAAAATATGTCCTAAACATCAACAGGGTATTACAAATTTTATAAAATTTGTGATTTTTCATAATAACTTTTATACTAATTTAGATATTTAAGAAAAAAAATCAAAGGACGCCTCCTATGCACCAAAACACATTTTTGGTATACAATAAAATTACCAGTGTCGTTTACGAGGGTTAAAAGGTAAATATTTTTTAAGAAAAAATAGTTTCCAGCCTTTCACAATATAGTACGACACTGCATTTATCTAAAATAAAAATATTTTTTAAAACTCCTATTTAGTTTGACACAAATTTTTATCTCTTGACTTTTTCCATTTGATGCACAGTTTACGCGTAAATAAATAAATAAAACCATTTTTCGGCATTCGGTCATTTTGTATGGATAATATCAAATTCTACAGTAAAAATTACCTTCGATATTTATTTCTTAATTAGATAGCTATTTGACCATGCCGAAAAATGGTTTTTCTTTATTTACGCGAAAACCGTACATCAAATTAAAAAAGTCAAGGGATCAAATTTGTATCAAACTAAATAAGAATTTAAAAAAATGTACTTTAGAAAATTGCAGTAGGCATACCATTGTTTTTTTTATATTGACCTCAAACCCCCATGAACGACACTGGTATTTTTTGAACGAAATACCCTGTATATTATATTACCGTTGCAAAGATATTTTGAAAGAGGTTTAAAAAAATGCCACATTTGTTATATTTATCTTTTTATAGTTTTGGAAATATGACCATATTAATCCAAAACATTGTAGATATACGCATTAATATATATATATACGCTCATATTTCGAAACTGTTGGAAAAAATAATTTTAAGTGTGGTAAATTTTTAAAGTTCTTTAAAATGTCTTTTTAATGATGGATGAAATATACGGGTTGTTTTTGTTTTTAGCGAATTCCGGATAATGGCTATATTTCCGAAACTATTAAAATATAATATATTGTGTGCGGTATTTTTACAGCTTTAAAGATACCCTTGTATTGGTGTGATTAAATATACGGGTGTCTCGTTTAAAAAACCTAAAAAATCCCTAAAACTTTCCTTTTTATATTTTGTCTCTATCTATAATATCAAGCGAGTTTACAAGTGCCTGGCCAAATTGAAGACAAAATTTGAAAAACACTCTTGCATTCCAAAACGAATCAAGCTGGCCAGTGATCTGCTTTTACCATTGAATTTGTTTCAAAAAATTGAAATGGAGATTGCGCACCAGATTTGTTCTTTAGCTTTCGCTATACCCGCGTCAACCAGGCGCCACCCTGTACAGGGTGGCTCGAATTCGACGCTCATCATTGGGATTTCGGAAACCGTAAGAGATGCAGGATCGGTTAAATGGAGGCAAAGTTGCGCAATTTGATGCTCAATAAAATGCCGTTTTGCGTTTTAAAAAATTCCAGTACTTCCGAAGATATTCGAAAAAAACCGGAATTTTCAATTTTGGTTTCTATTGTTTCCTGGCTATATTTGTTAAGATAACTTAAAATGAAAAACACGTTTTCATGGCCACTTTTTCTGCTCTATAATTCAGTGTGATTAAATATTGAATCTGACGTTTCGGCTTCTGGCGACCATCATCAACTTAATTTTTTTAAATACGGACCTGATATTTTTTCAATTTAATTAAATCCTTTCATCACTCTTAAAACACTATATATCGCCACTTTGATATTTGCCGACGTTTCGTACAGACAATTCCATCACCAGAATATTGCATATTTATTTAACCATAATACGGCCCTAAACTACATTTTTAGGTAAAAAGGTAAAAAAAAAGAATAAACTTATTACATATTCATAATGTTTTATTGCAACTTATTGATATCTAACAGCGGAAATTACTTTATTAACAGAAACTAACCAGCAGGTACGAATTCAAGGGAGAACTTCATTTAATGTATGGATTGGTATGTGGAGGAACAAAATTATTGGACCTTTCGTTTACGAAGGGACCTTAACTTCCAAACGATATCTAAATTTTATTAGGAATGATGTCTTAGACGCCCTAGATAATCAACCTTTGGCAGTATTTCAAGAAATATGGTGGCAGCAAGACGGAGCTCCTGCCCACAATGGAAGGGAAGTAGCTCAATTCCTTTACCATATATTTCCTAATAAATGGTTTTGCAAGATGGCCCGCTAGGAGCCCAGATCTTAGTCCCCTAGATTATTTCCTTTGGGGATATCTTAAGAACCGTTTATTTAAAAATGCACCTCACGACCTTTAAGTACTACGACAAAACTTGATAAGGGAAGTCGCTGCCATTCCTGCGACAACAATTAATCGAGCTGTATTAAAAATACAAAGCAAAGCAAGAAAATGCATCGAGGCGGAAGGTTATCTTTTTGAACACTTATAATAGTAATTAAATTATGTTTATTTTTAATATGGGCATCAAGATAGTATTACAAATTGTTTATGTAAGCTGATTTGTTGTCTACCTTTTTATATCTTATGTCTAATATTCATGAAATTTTCGGTTAATAAAGTAATTTCTGCTGTTAGATATCAATGAGTTGTAATAAAAAGATTACGAATATGTAATAAGTTTATTCTTTTTTTTCCTTATTACCTAAAAATGTAGTTCAGGGCAGTGGCGGCTCGTGACCTCTAAAGTTGGTGAATCACATTTAATAAATTCATGCCCCCCCCGCTGGTTTTTGGTCATTTTCATTCCACCTTGAAAAAGGTGTTTCCAGCAAAACACACACTGGGTCATAAATTGGAAACGAATCCATTATAATCTATACTGTTATTAATAATAATAAAATAATAATATTTAGCCGCGAAAAATCCACGCGCGTCGTCCCTATTTTTTGATTTTCACGTTCTAAAGCGCCTTACTACTAAACTGAATCACAATGAATCGCGGTGCACTGGTTCGCATTTCAGTCTTAACCATACGTGTCGTTTCCATGGCAACCGCCGTAAACAAGCGGCCTGCAGCAGCGAAATTGAGAATCGTTTTCTACACTTCTGGGATGTGCTTCTATTCTCGGTCGTCGGCGCGCGGCGTTGTCGAGCACCTGTTAGTAGCGTCGCTCGTCTCTGGTCGCTCTCTTTATCGGAATATCGGCGGCGCGCGGCTCAAGTGATTGGATTGGAATAAATTGATGAAACTTAAAATGTCGTAATTTGATTATTTGATATTTAATTCTAACCGAGGGAAAATAAAACTTTTTTCTTTTTAAGTAAAAGTAAATTGAAGACATTGTAGAAATATGTAAGTATTATACGAGAATTTTAGGTGAATCAGTGCTTCACTTGATTCATATGACCAGCCGCCACTGGTTCAGGGCCGTATTATGGTGAAATAAATATGCAATATTCTGGTGATGGAATTTTCTGTACTATACGTCGGCAAATATCAAAGTGCCGATATATAGTGTTTTAAGAGTAATGAAAGGATTTAATTAAATTGAAAAAATATCAGGTACGTATTTAAAAAAATTAGGTTGATGATGGTCGCCAGAAGCCGAAACGTCAGATTCAATATTTAATCACACTGAATTATAGAGCAGAAAAAGTGGCCATAAAAACGTGTTTTTCATTTTAAGTTATCTTAACAAATATAGCCAGGAAACAATAGAAACCAAAATTGAAAATTCCGGTTTTTTCCGAATATCTTCGGAAGTACTCGGAATTTTTTAAAACGCAAAACGGCATTTTATTGAGCATTAAATTGCGCAACTTTGCCTCCATTTAACCGATCCTGTATCTCTTACGGTTTTCGAAATCCCAATGATGAGCGTCGAATTCGAGCCACCCTGTACAGATCTTTTAAACACTACCAAGTGGCTAATTACTATTATAAGTGTTCAAAAAGATAACCTTCCGCCTCGATGCATTTTCTTGCTTTGCTTTGTATTTTTAATACAGCTCGATTAATTGTTGTCGCAGGAATGGCAGCGACTTCCCTTATCAAGTTTTGTCGTAGTACTTAAAGGTCGTGAGGTGCATTTTTAAATAAACGGTTCTTAAGATATCCCCAAAGGAAATAATCTAGGGGACTAAGATCTGGGCTCCTAGCGGGCCATCTTGCAAAACCATTTATTAGGAAATATATGGTAAAGGAATTAAGCTACTTCCCTTCCATTGTGGGCAGGAGCTCCGTCTTGCTGCCACCATATTTCTTGAAATACTGCCAAAGGTTGATTATCTAGGGCGTCTAAGACATCATTCCTAATAAAATTTAGATATCGTTTGGAAGTTAAGGTCCCTTCGTAAACGAAAGGTCCAATAATTTTGTTCCTCCACATACCAATCCATACATTAAATGAAGTTCTCCCTTGAATTCGTACCTGCTGGTTAGTTTCTGTTAATTAAGTAATTTCCGCTGTTAGATATCAATAAGTTGCAATAAAACATTATGAATATGTAATAGGTTTATTCTTTTTTTTTACCTTTTTACCTAAAAATGTAGTTTAGGGCCGTATTATGGTTAAATAAATATGGAATTTTCTGGTGATGGAATTGTCTGTACGAAACGTCGGCAAATATCAAAGTGCCGATATATAGTGTTTTAAGAGTGATGAAAGGATTTAATTAAATTGAAAAAATATCAGGTCCGTATTTAAAAAAATTAAGTTGATGATGGTCGCCAGAAGCCGAAACGTCAGATTCAATATTTAATCACACTGAATTATAGAGCAGAAAAAGTGGCCATGAAAACGTGTTTTTATTTTAAGTTATCTTAACAAATATAGCCAGGAAACAATAGAAACCAAAATTGAAAATTCCGGTTTTTTCCGAATATCTTCGGAAGTACTCGGAATTTTTAAAACGCAAAACGGCATTTTATTGAGCATTAAATTGCGCAACTTTGCCTCCATTTAACCGATCCTGTATCTCTTACGGTTTTCGAAATCCCAATGATGAGCGTCGAATTCGAGCCACCCTGTACAGATCTTTTAAACACTACCAAGTGGCCTAGATAAAGCGTAAACGAATGCAATGGGAAACTTTTGTATGGAATAAAATGTTTAATCTGAATTATTTCAAAAACGATTGCTCGTAGCGATAATTATCAAGTATACCTTTTTTGTGCAAAAAGTGTGAAAAAATAAAATAACCAGTAATAAACTATTAGTTTTAAAACTTGTCCACTACTACTTTTTTATATAAATATGTTTGTTTTTACTTTTAATTTTAGGAATGCATCAGCTGTGTGAACATTTGGCACTCTTAAAAAATCTAAAGGAAAGAAATCTGGCCATTCAAGAGGAAAAGAAAAAGTTAATGGATGATATGAAAAACTTAAAGGTATAATTTATTTTTTAATAAACTTGCTTTGCTCCTTGTAGTTTTTCTTTCGTACCCAATTCCTATATGCCAAATATGCCAAAAATTTCTTTTGGTGCATAGAAGACATCCCCCATTTTTTTTAATATCGAAATTGTTAAAAAGTTATTATAAAAAAACACATTTTTTTAAATTTTTAACACCCTGTAGTTTAAAAACTAAGACGTGTAGGGCATATTTCATATAAAGTTTTTCGATATTTTTATTGTAGAATCAGCCCTTAGAGATTGTCGAATAAGTTGTGAAACACCCTGTATGTTGTTAGAAAGAATTTATTTTATTCTCTTTGGTTTATTTTAATAAAAAAAAATACTTATTTTATTAATTTTATAATTAAATGGCAAACAATGTAAACTAACCTACCAGCATGTTTCTTTATCCATTTATTTTTAATAATATTTTACAAACATAGCACTCAACAAACTATATATTTATGTATTTCAATCAAATAGTAAAACAAAAATTTTAATTAAATTTGAAGTCGATATGGACAAATTTATTCAAATTTGTTTTTAATTAAAATTTTGTTGACGATTAAAAGCTCAACCCAAAGTTTAACTTTTAAGAAAGAAGTTAAATTTTGCAAAGTTAACGTATTTTGTCAGGCCAATATTTTAAGCAAGTGCCGCAAAGCCTTGAGTATTATTAGGAACCATTGGAGAATATAGGTCGAGCTCTAAAAACTTACTGGCAAAATTGTTAATGTTAAACACATGTTTTGTACTAATATTTTACAGAACTTTTTGTTTATTTTAAAAAGTTAATCATTTTATTAAGTATTTTTCATACTAAAATATAAACAAGAACCTGAGAAAATGGTTAAAATATAAAAAAAAAGAACTAAGTTGACAATTTGTTTTAATAAAAGCATAGGTTTATTAATTCGTCTTAAATAATGTTGTTTTAAATTTAAGTAACATAAGGCGTACTATAAACTACACAGTTTTTTTTTATATTTTAATAGCAATATTGAAAAAGTAACAATAAGATAAAAAAAATAAAATTAATAAATAATAAAAGTATTTTCAAAGGGTTAAAAAGGGACGGAAAGTTTGGTGGTCCGAACACAATTTTAATTTTTAAAAAGCTTTCATATTAACGGACATAATAGCAGATACTTCAAACTTGGCAGTTGTAATCAGGGTCGAGAGAAGTTTAAAAGAAGGTAATACTCTACCCCTTTTTCTTTTAAGATATGTTGGGGGTTAGTCTTACCCTTGCTAGAGGGTTGCAGTTCAGGAAGTAAAAGTGGAAAAAAATGTTTTTTCCTAAAATAAAAAATTACTGTGTCCGAGCGTTTTTCCTTAGATGAACTGGAGTGCCGAAAAATTAGCTCTGTTTCATTTTCAAATGCCACCCCGTATTTATTACAATATTTTATTTTCTTATTTATAATTAATGGTTAAATACATAAATAAAAATGTTTCTAAGGTTAAAATATATAAAAGTGTTCTTAATAAACAACTTCATGTACACATTTTGTATTTGTCTTACCAGTCACAAATTCCTGTCCCACCGATCACAATTTAAAAAAATAAAAAAATATTTATTCCACATAGGTAATCAGTCTAATTCTTTATAAAAATAAATGTAAATGGAATAAAATTTATATAAAGGAGAAAATATATTCTAAAATCGGTGGCTGAAAAAAGATTTTAATTTTTTCCCCAAAGCAACTCTTAAAATGGAGAAAATTGCTTCAAAATCGCATAATTATACTTTCTTCGATTTCAGAAAATTCAAATATGTTTGTTTCTTTTTCAGGAAAAGCCTCCCCGTAAAGACGTGACAACATTACAACTGACTTTTACAAAAGTTGTGTAAAAATATTTTTAAATTTAAATAATTCACATGTGATGTTACTCTAAACAGGTAATATTATTAACAATTTAAATACATTATAACATGTTTTGTGTAATTCTGCATATAAGTTATATAAATTTACAAATATTTTTTACACAACTTTTGTAAAAGTCAGTTGTTATTTTGTCACGTCCGACTGTGGCTAAAAACAGCCAACGTTTCACGTGTAAATTTACAAAATATTGTTTTAAGTGTAATTACAGTAATTACATATACATGGTGTAATTTAATTGATGGCTGAAAATACAGGGAATGATTCCTTGGCCTATTCTAGAAAAAACAGTTAGTATGAACATATTTATGTCCTAAACGTATAAACTTTTGAGATACAGCTTGTTAAAATTTTCAAAAAACCAAAAATTTCGAAAACACCTATGTTAGTAAAAACTATTAAACTGGATGTAAACCTTACTTAAAAAAGTATTTATTATTTTTGTTACAGAATTGCTAATTAAAAATTATAAAACCTAATTTTTAAAGGAAAATATCCCGCAATTCTTCTTTTATGGCCTAAAAATATGCAATTAAATAAATTTTATTTTTTTTTTCAATCTACAAGATACAGAAACAAATTAGGAGACATAAAAGCTGTATTTTTATTTGCTTAATCTAAAGAAGCACAAAAATTTTATACACATTTACACAGTCAGTGGCGTACCGTTTTTTGTTGGAAATATTTCTTCAGTTGCCTCTCGAGACGCCACTGGACTTACTAAATGTAATTACGTTAGTAATAAATTACCCCCTTTATGTCATTAATACTATTACCAAATAAAAAAATTGGGAGGGAATAGTTGGGATATCTTAAAAATATATTTTTTTGATATCTTAAAACTCTGTATCTCAAAAAGTTAAGAGGTTTGGGACATATGTTTATATGAACTTTCCTTCCTAAAATAAGCTTAGGAATCACACTCTGTATTTTCAGCCATCAATTAAATTACACCCTGTATAGCTTTAGTTTTCATTCAATTATAAAAATATCCAAACTCTTGATGGATGTCTCTCAGCCTTTAAGACAAAAACACCACCATAAAAAATATTACTGGAACCGTGACTTGCAATCCAATATGTTTAATGAGAGGGCGGAGAGAGACAAACTTTCCGGATTCTGCTGATTTTCTTCTTTTAGAATGAGTAAGTACGTAAAGGTAATGTTGCCGATGTGGCGGTAATGATAATTTAAACCTGTCAATGGTGGATTTATTAGCAGGCCGAGTAGGCTACATTTTAAAAATTGGAAAAGGGAGAGAGAGAGAATTTGTGAATTATCTAAGGCGCGTCAGTATCTGAGACCATTTGGCGCCTTCAAATATACTTATTTTAGTATTTTGGATTTAAATTTTTTCGTATAGTTGGATTTCTTTAAGAAAATTTATGATGTTTCGAATGTTTTGTGTAGAGGGAGTAAGTGCAGATTTTAAATTTGTATCGTTAATATTGTATTTTATTCGTTGTGTCTTTAATCTGTCGCAGGTTATAAAGATGTGTTTGCTGGAGTGCGTTCATAAATAAAATGTAAAGTAATCCTTGTACTCTGTAATGGAATCAAAATGACATTTGAAATGTATTACATTGTAAAAGCAATTTTTGAACGCTACTCGGGAAATTAAATGTAAATGTCCCTTGTAACCTAGCATGTAACGGAAAATAATTAAAGATGTTTATTTATTTATAAACCAGTATATAAATTACAATTTTAATTGTATTATAAATAAATTTATAAACAAATCAATACTTAGTAACGCAATACATTTAAAAAAATCCTGTATGTTTGTGTTTGTATAAAGATATCCTTGTTTTGAATTTGAAAAAGTTTGTAGGTATTTTGTGGTTTGGAGAAAAATTAGTAGCTAAAGAAAAAGAGCCTAAAAGTGGACAAAGTTGTTCTGACAACCTTAATAGCATCAGCAAAATGTTTTTTGTTTCTTTTTAAAAACTGTTAAATCTAAAACTTATAACGGAGTTTCATTTCCAGACTATTTTTGAACGCTGTAAGACAGAAAGTAGTGTAATAAATAATACATTTAGGAACGACCTCTGTAATAGAAATATAGGAAATGTGTACTTTGTAATGATTTATGAACGTATCCATGGTGAGTGTTTGGGTACATTGGTTACATGGTCCTCTGATCGCAGTGGATAGAAATGGGTGAGCCAGGAGTGGCCAATCATTAATCGAAGGATTATTGTTTGTTCCTCTTCTGTTTAGACCAATGGATATAAGTTTAAAAGGTAAGGTGTTTATAATTTTGTGGAGTTTATTATTGTTTTCTAATACGTCCCATTCATGTTGTTTTATGTTTTGGATTGTGGTGGTTATAAGTGGGAAGAGATCCCTGGGGTGAAGGGTGTTGCCATATAATTGGTGGGGCAAATTGGCTGATTTTGCTAGGTCGGTCTTATCGTTGCCTTGGATTCCGACGTGACCAGGACACCATATGACGGCTATGTTTTTACTTCTAATATTGTATCGGACAAGTAAATTGTGGATTTTTGTTGTAATTGGATGTTTAGGGTAAAATTTGGATATTGCTTCTATTGAGCTTTTAGAATCAGAGGCTATTAGCCATTTTGATAACGGACCTTTAAGGAATTCTGAAAGGGATTCTTTTATAGCTGTTAACCCTGCAGTGAATATGCTACATTGGGGATTTAGTTTATAGCTGTTAGAAAAGAATGTCGAGTAATAGGCTTCATTTGATAATTTAGTTTTAAATCCATCAGTGTACACAATATTGTAGTCACTGAGATTTGATTGGGTAAAGTCAGAGAAGCTTTTTGATAAAAATGTCGGGCTTGTTATTTGTTTGTTGTAGACACTGAGATTAAGGTATATTTTAGGTATGGAAATGGTCCAGGGAAGTTATAGGTTTAAGGAAAATAAAAAGGGGGAAATTGGAAAAGAAATAAAATATTTAACAACAATCGAAATATTTGTTTTTGTCTTTGGACAATTCACGAAGGCTAAAAGCCTAAATACTAACGTAGCGTGGGTGTCTTAAGCGAGGTAAGAGGGACTTTGTTGACACGGGGCTTAAATACTTGAAGAGTTGGGGGAAGGAAAGACCTCCTCGGTCGGTAGGTTCTACATTCTAAAAAATCTAGGGATAAAAGAACAAACAAAGTGGGAAGTTCGTGGACTGTCCAGTTGGACCGTATAGGGATGCATACGCGTGGCACTACGGGTTTTTCTGTTGGGAACCGTGAGTGGAGGAATTAAATTATACTGGACAATTCTTCAGACCACAAGCCATGGAAGTACCTATAAAAAAGCGATAAATCTCACACAGCTTGACGATGGGCAAAGGAGGGAAGCCTTTCTGTAAGTGAAGGATCATTAGTGAGACGAATAGCTCCTCTTTGAAAGGAATCAAGGATGCTTAGGTTTGTGGGGGACGCCATGCCCCAGATATAAGAACAATATTTCAAGGAAGGTCGGATTTGGGACACATACAAAGTGTCTAAATTATAAGCGGGAAAAAATTTTGGTCCGAAAGAAAAATCCAAGCTTTTTGATGTTGAATTCCTATATCTCTAAGTGGATACATTCCTTTTAATAACACTGTATGAAATACAAGAAAATATATTTTTTTAAATAAAATTATGTTCAAAAATGCTTTCTTTTCGAGACACAGGGTGTTATGATTTTAGGAAAAAAACTTTTTATCATTACTTTCCTATCATTCCAGATATTTGCACAAAATTTGATAAAGTTCTTTTGACTGTTACATTACATTTTTTGCTGTAAAAGTTTTTAAAACGTTTTCACTAGTGGTTTTTAAAAAAGATTAGTACTGATTTTTTGTTAAAGAAAAAAAATAGGACCCCACTGCTTTATTTACAAATCAATAATATTTTTAAAATTCCTATTTTCTTTGGGGTTAATTCGGTGATATTTTTCCATACGACGAACGAAGCCATTTTAATGCATGACAAAATCGCTAAAATGTAATTTGGTGTTTTATTCCTAATTTAAGTGTTTGAGTGTGTAATAACTTTCTAAGAGCAACAACTTTCTAAATGCATTAACATTGTAGTAATGTAAGTATTTGACCTTACTTTAATACAAATTAGACATAAACGAATTTCACATAAAAACACCATATCAGATTTTAGCAATTTTGACATGCATCATAATAAATTTTCTTTTTATAACCAAAAACCGTTCGTCGTACAAAAAAATATTAAAACCCCAAAGTAACTACGTATTTAAACAATAATACTGGTCTAAAGATAAATCAGTGACATACTATTTTTTTCTTTAAAAAATTTAATATAAATCTTGTTTGATCACCCCCGATAAAAAAAAATTAAAAACTTTTAAAGCAATAAATGTAATGTAATGGTCAGAAGAAGTGTACCGAATTTTGTGGAAATATCTGGAGTAATAGGAAAGTTATAATAAAAAAGGTTTTTATTTTTTAACACCCTGTATCTCTAAAACCGGAAGTCAACTAACAGATATGAACCTGAAAACAATAGGCCTGGCAGAAGAAAACCTATGCAGGTTCTGCCAGGAAGAAGAAGAAGAAACCGCAGAACACATATGGTGCTATTGCAAAGACCTTTGTTGTCTGTGGTTTGCAAAGCTGGGTGAGGAAAACCTAAAGCAGCAACATTTACCAAGAAGCCAGTTTCAAGCTTGTGGAATCTGATTAAAAAGACCGGCTTGGATAGTGTGCTCTAACATAGGGATGAATGATACACAATAAACCTGAGCTGGTTGCAGTGTTAGAGGATTACAATCCACCTTCAAGCTAATCTAATCTAATCTCTAAAAGAATGCATTTTCGGATATAGTTTTGTTTGCTTTTGTTTATATTCTTGAGGTTTATACAGTGGTAAAAGGAGAATACCAATTTAAAAATAACTCTGTATAGTGCTAAATACTACATAATTCAACATCTCCACATAAACATTTGCTTAGCGCTTCATTAGTATTGATAATAAGTATACCGGATCAGCTAAATAACATAACACATAGACAATGTGAGGAAATAAATAATAGTTTAAAAAAACTAAAACAAACACGCTTTTATATGCAACCGAACTAAAAATTAGAAAATAATTTTTCATTACAAAGAGTTTGTCACTTCAGAATAAAAGCGTGGGGTGAAATTTACTATTTTTTCATAACTTTTCCCTCATAGATATTTCCAAATAGAATAATTATAACATTTAATATATTAAGCACAAACTCTTTGTAATGAAAAATTATTTTTTAATTTTTAGTTCGGTTGCATATAAAAGCGTGTTTTTTAAATTTTTTAAACTATTATTTATTTTTCATTTTTTAGTTCGATATATCAATTAGTTTTTTAAAAATAAATGCTCCAGTTTATTCAATAAAAATTCCTTCGCCATTTTGTCAAGAGTATTATTAGGACACAGAGAATCTGTAAAGGAATTTATTTATCCTGGCGGTCCTAATCAGGATAACGGGATACTGTTTTTAAATTATTGCATTGTCATCGGTCCTTGATACGTGTGCAAAGTTTCAAAGAAATTGAATCGCTGGGAGTAAAAATTAGGCTCAAAGATTCCGTTACATAGATAGATAGATAGATACAACCCAAGCTAATAAAAGCGTGTTAAAAAGACAGTCTAACGTAAACATTTCGTATTGGATGATTTACGTACATCCTTTGTTGTTGCTTTACTTGCCGATATATCTTTAGCTATTGCTTATACAGTATACTTTATGATTATGCATCAGTGAATGAATTTTAAAATATTCCAATAGCAATTCGTAATTACAGAGAAAATTTAGTTATTTGTACATATTTTCTTGACTGATAATTGCTAAATTTTTATTCCGTGTACCCAATTATTATGAAATTCGTATACTAAATTTAATCTTGATAGGAATATCGTGGTCTAACCATGATTGCAGCAGTAATTTGCAAATTGTGTGCGTAAAAAATACTGTCTAAAATTGACTTTTTTTTAGTTCATTATCTTATGGAGATATATAGTAATCTTTTGTTTTAAATTCTTCGAATAATTGCGACGACTGCGACTTGACAAAAAATATCCCTTCACAAAATATGAAGTTAGACAATTTGCTGGTTAAAAAATTAAATGCTAGGTTTTATTACATATTACATATTACATATTATTATAAGTAAATGTATGACTTTCCTTTATAGAAGAGAACTTAATTTATTAATGTTTATTAGTAAGATGGTGCCTACAAAACAATAAAGTTCCATGATTGGTCTCTCTCTTTATGATAAGCAATATTCTATTAATATTAGGGGTGGCTTAAAAGAACTTTTAAATGACAGTTTAAATATGTATGTATCCCTAGGAAAAAGTACAGAAAGTTATTTATTAAAAAATTACTGATTTAAAAACCACATGATTAATCCAACAAGCTGATAAATTTATTTATTTTTTACGATAAAAAAAGTCCCTGCCAACATTATTTTTTTAATTTAGCTGTAATTACATTATTTTTACACAAAATTGTAGATTTGCACCTTGTAAGTAAATCACTGCTTTTAATCACTAAAAAACTGTATAAGGGACTTTCTTAGCACACATTCAACATAAATCAAAGATCGTAGATACTGTACTAAGTAACTGTTACTATTTTTAAGGAAATCATGTTAAACACCTTTTTTTACCAAAAACACGTTTAAGGGGTGTAAATCAAACCACTGTCTTTTCTGGATATTGGATTTGCAATATATCACAGGCTCTCTCGTACGACTCCTTTTTCTTACAATCCGTAAGTGGAATCCAACAGGCGTTAATAAATCTAAAAGAAAGGGAATTCTCGTAAGGGTGACAGGTCTTGGTGTACCGTTGATAAAATCTTTTACGATTTTTAAACGATTTTCTATAAAAGTACAATGTTTTAAAACACAGACGATGTATAAATTATATTTTTAAATCAAAAACGTTTATAAAAAAATTAAACTTGCCTAAACGATTATTTCAACTATTTTATGCAGGGTGTCTAATAACTCAAACGCCAAACTTTAAGGGACAATAAAAATTGAAAAAAAACTTCATATGAACATATAAACCAGGCGAAATACCTGATTGCAAAAAAAATACCTTTCAGCAAATTATTTGTACATATACTTTTGTTAAATGTATCATAACGATGTAAGAAAAACAATTCCGGACCAAAAGCCCTTAGGGGGTGAAGACGGTGTGGTTTTTAATAATAATAATAATAATAATAATAATAATAATCGCCTTTATTAATAGTTTTTTACCATTCAATACATTACAAACAGATGGTATTATTTTCACTAGCACTGGAGGCGAAATTTAGCCAAATGGCTATTCTTACATTTAACCCCAATGCAGTGATAAAATAAAAAAAAATACAGCAAAAATGGAAAAAAAATACATCAATTAAATTACATTAACTTATAAAATTAACCTAGATACCTAAATCTATAAACACAATAAACACAAATTAACATTTAATCCATATTCTTATTGGTTGTCTAGTAAGAAAGATTTATAGGAGAAATGAAAGGAATTTAAACTTTTTTTTCTTTTATGTGTTCAGGTAAGCTGTTAAAAACATGTGCAGCTTGATAAGAAAAACCGCTCGAAACACCGCCGTCACATGTCTCGGAATAACCACAATCCCACCATTTCGGGTGTTACGGCCATGCACGTTCCCCAAAAATACCAGTCGATTATGCAAAAAGAAGGTAGGGAGGTGAGGATAATTTTTTTTATGAAGACAGCAAAATGAAGCTCCCTTCTATTACCCATATTTAGCCACCGCAGTTCTCTAAACTGGGGACTAATATGGTCGAACTTCCTAAGACCGCAGATAAAACAAACACAGGAATTATGTACCTTCTGAATCCTTCGCATCTCGAGGCGATTAAGGAAAAGAGCCATAGACGAAACAACAATAGTTAAAATGTGACAGCACAAGACTTTCTGTCAACATCTTCCTTACGGGTTTGCATAAAATATTTTTGCTAGCATAGAGTAGTTTCAGGTTCATAAAACATCTTTTAACCAAATTATTTACATGCTTTACAAATTTTAAGTCTCTGTCTACACAAACTCCCAACAGCTTGGACGATTCACATATAGGAATTTTAATTTTGTTTGTTAATACTTAAATTAAGAACCGAAACCAAGCGTCTCGCCTTGGCACCACCAAAAACAACCACGGCCGATTTTCCAGGATTGAGGCTCAGGTTATGCTGCCTCGAGAGATGATCAATCCGGGCTAGCTCACCATTCAAAACAAACTCAGCAGCATGAAATTCTTGGGGAAAAAAACTTAGCCTCAACTGCGTATCATCCGCATAAGCATTATACGAACATAATTTAATACTATTTAAAATATCCGCAGTGTATATTATGAATAATAGAGGGCCCAAAATCGATCCCTGGGGGACACCAGACGTTACGGATCTAAGTGAAGAAACCATGCCATTCGCCTCAACCCTTTGCGATCTTCCAGACAGATACGATCTCATAAGAGACAGGGCAGGGCCTGAGAAACCATAGTATTTTAGTTTGGCACACAATAAATCATGATTTATGGTATCAAAGGCCTTCGAAGGTAAGGGTAAAAATGCTTTTTGCAATTACATGCAAAACAATATATCCTTTTTTAAAAGTTAAACGAAAGAGTTGTCTACACTAATAAAACCTACAACATATTTTGTAACCTTTTTACCCTAACCTCAAAATTTTTCTAAAAATGTACAAAAATACTGTTTTTTCGGTTTTAATTTCTTATCTTTTACAAAAATAGTTCGATTTAGCTGAAATTTATTTTATATAATATATTTTTATTACAACGCATCATCAATAAATATTCAGCTTTTATTATGGAAACTTACATAAAAAAAATCAAAAACTCAACTCAATCGCCATTTTGATTAATTTTTTTTATCCAAAAATGATCTGCTTAAAGCTATTTTTTTGGATTTTTGACAAATTTAATAAATACAATAAAAAATATATACTTCAATTGCAAAAAAATCTTAAAAAACATAAAATAGTGACATTTTTCATTATACTCGTACATTGTGTTACATTCGTCGAAAAATTAATATTATTTATTAAAACTGTAATTTTGAAGATTTTATAAAAAGTTTAGAAACCTCTTTAAATGTGAAAGTTGGATTACGGGTATACAGTGTATCTTAGGATGGGTGTTGCAAGAGGACAAATAGAACAATTTTTTTGTATTTTCAATCAGCATTTTGGAAAAACTGGTCGCATGGTCCAAAACAAAAAAACACCAAATTTTGCTCGTATTGGTAATATACTGATTAAGTATAACTAAAATATGAAAAATGACCTAGTATAAAGTACTTTTATTTTTAAAAATAGACCAGAATTGTTTAATAATAATTTTACTTTAAAATTTGTAGTTAAAGCATTAAAGAAAAAAATGTTTATCGTCAGTTTTTTACATGTTATGCACTTAAATAATTATTGTTCGACACGGAAAAGCAAATTTTACCAAAATCTTTAAAATGTTTTAATTTTATTTTAAATTTCACTTAAGGCCTACTAATTAATTTTTAATTTAAGCTCTTAAAAATACCAACAACTTTTTGTTTACCTTATAGCTTTAACATTAAAGTTAAAAATGAAATTTAATTCTGGACAACAATTTTGTTCTATTTTTAAAATATAAGTACTTTTCTTTAGGTCATTTCTCTTATTTTATAGTTATAACTCGCCCTGTATAATACAAATCGGACCAGTTTTTTCAAAATGCTGATTAAAAATTTTTAAAAAATGTTGATTAATTTGTCCTCTTGTAAAACTCAACCTTGGACACACTTTGTACCTGTAACCCAACTTTCACATTTAAAAATGTTTCCAAACTTATTTAAATGTTAAAAAAAAATTAAAATTACAATTTTCAAAATTAACAATAATTTTTCGAAGAAAGGTACGAGTATAAAGAAAAAGTCAATATTTTGTGTTTTTCCAATTTTTTAATTAAAATATATATTTTTACTGTATTTATTAGAAGTTAACAAAAAGTTTTAAATTTGTTTTTAAAGCAAATTTTCATATTAACGGCTGGATATTTGTTAATAAAAAAACAGTATATTTAGAGTGGTATAAAGTATATTTTAAAGGTTTAAGTTTTTTAAAACCGAAAACGGTTTTCAAACTCGAAAAACCGAAACCAGTTTTTAAAACCAAAAAACCAAAATCGGTTCTCAACTAAACAAAAAAATTGGGGTTCCCATTTAAAAAAACAAAGTTGATATGACCTTAAAATTGTAATCAAGGTGTTAAACTAGTGATACCAAAAAAATTGGTTTGTTTATTTCAAACAAGTCTTACTTAAAATATTAGTTTCTAAAATGCGCCGTTTTTCGGTTATTTGCCTGTCTAAGGTTAAATGGACCCCCCTGTATAATCTGTCAACTAATATCCGATTTTACAAAAAGAACGGTATTTATTAAATTTCTTTAAAGATATAAACCGCAATCAACCAAAAACTGATTAATTGATATTCGAGGAACCGGTTTTTGATTTTGGTTCGATATCCAAATAACCGGTAATCCAAAACCGGTTTTTCAAAACCGGTTAACCGGTATTCGAAAACCGATTTTTCAAAACCGGTATACCGGTATTTGAAAAGCGGTTTTTAAAACCGGTATAACGGTATTTGAAAACCGGCTTTTGAATACTGGTTTTCGGTTTAGCCAAAACCGCCGTTAACCAAAAACTGGTTAACCGAAAAACCGGTTTCGGTTGTCAGCACTAATTTATATCGTTTTAATAAAGTCCTAATAACACATCATAATTAAAATAAAAAATTAACCAATAAACTGACCAACTCTTAAAAAGATAGCAAAGCTTGAACACTGACCTATAAAACTTTTCTTTACAAGAATTTAAAAAGAATCAGTAAATTATAACCCATACCATGTTTTTATTTTTTTATTTCGAAGAGTGCTAGCACTCTTTTTAAAAGATAGAGAGATAAGCCTTCACTGGAAAATTTATTGGCCCAACCTAAGCTTGACTAATTGGCTTGCAATAAAAACAAAAGAAGCGTACATAAAGTTTCGAAAATACCGTAAATCAGATCCGCAAGACGATTGTTTGATTTACGGTCTCAAATAGTTGTTTTTTAAAAAAAAAAGGAAAATATTTTGCGGTTATTATCTTTAACAAAGTCCTAATAAAAGGGTTTCAAGTTTTTAAAATAAATTGTGCAATTTTAATTATTTTTTAAATTTACTAGGTGATGTCTTAGTTTTATACCCATAGGTTTCTAAATAATTAAAGAATACTTTTTATTTTAAAGTAAAGCGCACAACCAAATTAAAGGTACTATTTTCCAATTTTATTAACGTAAATTTATTTTTACTTAACATTAAATTCTATACCACTATCTACAAAAAAATAGGTTATAATAGTGACTAAATCTTTACATAAAACAAATTTTAAATCAAAAATTTTTTGACAATTTAATCATTAAAGTAAAAAAAAATATTAATTTCTCTTAAGTCTTTGCAGTTTAAATCGTCTGGCAAGTATGTGAATTGACAGACAAATAATAAAATTGTTGGGCGTAGCGTATCGAAAGTAAATATCATAATAGAAATTTTATGTGCCCAATGATATTATTATTTGTCTGATCAATACCCCACATTAATGAGAAGGTTGGAGCGATCTGGTCACTAGAACTTACCGAATTATTTTTAGTTCTTAGTACAATAAAACCGTTTACCATATTTTTTTCTACATAATTTATTTTAAAATTTTTAGTTTTGTTGTTAATTGATACTTCTTATTCGATTGAGTTTATTTAATGCCTCACTATAACTTAGTCTGGTCAACATGTTAACCTTTTTGGGTAAAATTTTTGTATATTCTCCGAAAATCACGATCGAGGTGTCATTCGATTCGAAAAGTTCCGAAGGGGGCCAACAAAAATTGCAAAAGTTATTAACAATAAATGAAGGAAGCAAGTAGGAGTTTGGTTTTATTTGAATATCTCAAAAACTATAAAAGATATTTAAAATTTAAAAAAATTCCAAAAGGAGGAAGAAATTTCCTAAAAAAAGTCTTACCGTCCGGAACTGTATCCTGAATATTTATAATTTTTACGCAGCCCCGAAAATAGCGCTAAAAGCGGGCAGTCTGACTTCCGCGCAAGGTTCGGCCCTCCGACACGGCAACAAAAAAAATCATTTTGTCATATAAAATATGAAAATCAAAGAATAAAAAATTTTTTGCACAATAAGGATACATGAATAAATAATTATTCACCAGCCAAAAATTTGTATCCCCATTTTTTATTAGTTATCCATTAGTTAATTAACAACGTTTTTTAAATTGTATTTTAACATAAAATAACATATATTTAAATTGCTAACTTTTTATTTTTTAATTTATTTCTGTATTTTCGTAATGTTAAAAACAAAAAACCTATTAAAAAATTAAAAATAAAAATATTAATTGCCATTTTTCTACGGCACTTCAAAAATCACCTTCAATTCATGCCTTTACACCAGAATACCCCCTTAATAATTGAGGGGACTAGTTGTAAAATCTCTCTATTTCTACTTTTTAATATAACAGTCAAATAAGTGCTCCAAAGATTGTGTTTTTTAGAGCTGAATATAAATAAATCACTTTTTAGGAAACATCTACATCCAGAGGCGCACTTAGAGGCTTGCCGCCCCCAGCCTTGCCGCCCGTAGGCTATCTTATTTTCGCCGCCCATTTCCTCATCTTTTTCCGACTGAAAAAGTTTAGAAGAGCAAAAAAAAAAAAGGTCCTCCCTTCCATTTCTTTTAATTGTGGGTACAAAGAATTCCAAATCCAACAAAATTATTCATCATCAAAAAATTTTGAAGAGCAAAAAAAAAAAAGAAGGTCCTCACTTCCATTTATTTGCCGCCCCCCAAAATCCGCCGCCCTAGGCTTCAGCCTACTCAGCCTAATGGCAAAGGCGCCACTGTCTACATCTATAACATTTAAGTATCTAAACTTAAAGAATGCATTACATTTAATGTATAGGTTATTTGTTCATTTTTTATAAAATATAATATAAAAATCCCTAAAAATCGTTTTTTATTAATATCTCAATAACAATTACGTTAAGGGAAAAAAGTTATATAAGTTTTAAGATGAAGCATTTTTAAATTGACTTTTTCTTTCATAAAATTTTTACAATCTTTTTAGTTTTTGAGATATTTACGATTTTATTTTTTTTCAAAATAACTTTTTTAGAAACAATAATAGATACAAAAAATTGTATAAAACAAAAAATATAGACAATTAAACTATCTAACTAAAATGTTATTTAAGAAAATTGCATAGTTAAAATAATATACAGAAGATATTCGTTCCACCTGAAAATGATAAAAAAATATTTTTTTATTTACATTATTTTTGAAATTTTTTTATTGAAAATTAATATTCTTAATAACTTTAACCTAAAAATACAAAAAACTGCAAAAAAATCCATAACTATATATTTTTTATTTTTTGAATTTTCTCAAGGCATAATAGTATGGAAAAAATCTGTTAAAATAGGTTTTTATTAATATCTCAATAACAATTAAGTCAAGAGAACAAAGTTATATAAGTTTTAAGATGAAGCATTTTCAAATACATTTTTTCTTTCATAAAATTTTTACAATCTCTTTTAGTTTTTGAGATTTTTACGATTTTAATTTTTTTCAAAAAATTGTTTTCTTAGAAACCATAATAGATACAAAAAATTGTATAAAACAAAAAATATAGACAATTAAACTATCTGTCTAAAATGTTATTTAAGAAAATTGCATAGTTAAAATAATAACGAAGATATTCGTTCCACCTGAAAATGATAAAAAAAAATATATTTTTTTTATATAAACATTAATTTTGACATAAATATACATAAAAAGATTGTATGTACACACACTAGCCCCTGAATTTACAAATTCCGCCAATAAGATTTTATTTTTGCAATAGAAAATATAATATAAATTAAGTAATTGGATATTATACGTTAGTAGGCTTAAAAAGTTTTATTGAAAATAAGTGAGAATTTTCAAATTTCGTTAAACTTTTAAGTTGACGTAAGCGGTTTAGGTTTATCATCTTTTTTATCTTTATAGAAACTTTCAAATCTCTTTTCGAAACTTGAAAAAATAATCCCTTACTAACGGATTTATTGTGGGGTTTTTGTTTTGGCAAGTGGTTTTTAATACTAGCTCTAAAAATAATTAAAAAATATTGCTTAGTAGGTTGCCAAGAATTAAATATATTAATTTTATTAATTTTGCTAACCACAAAGGTGCGTCTGAGAAAATTATGTTTATTTTTATATTTTTCTCATATGCACAATTAAACATTTATAGATATAAAAAAAAACTACAGCAAGCCCTTTTTATTTACAAAAAAAAAATAAACAAATTTAAACAAACAAAAAAGTTTCATCATACTCCCATTTTGCTAAAACATTTTTTTTCACTAAAATTATACTTTGCGACTATAGCTAGGACTAATATCTCGGGACGTATTTGGTATTTTTTTTGATAAGTCTTCTGAAACAAAAGGTAATCGATTTCTATTTAAACTCGTATTTTTTAAAGTTCTTTGAGAACATAACTTAATTACCTTGAAAAATTCGGATAAACACTTTTCCGATACATAAAAAAATATTGTTTAACTTTTACAGAAATATAGAGGGTCTCTCATAAATACCATACAAAATTAAATAATTTAATTCTTTTGATAAAGCAGAATTAACAAATGATCAACATTAAAAATCTACTAATGCCATGGAAACAAAACATGTATATTTACCTAGGACTAGCACGTCGGGACGTATTTGGGATAGATTGTTCAGTACCTCGTAGGACCACCTCGTACACGCAATACTTCAGCTGTCCTTCTCGGCATACTATCCACCAAGTTTCTAATAAAGTTTTGGGGAATAGCTTCCCATTCTTCTCTATACTGCAACCGCCAATTCATCCAGATTTAGAAACTATTCCTCTCTTTGATTCAATTTTAGTTTCATTCGGCTCCACACGTGCTCTATCACATTCATATCTGGTGACCTAGCGGGCCAGATCATTCGTTCAATGTCATTGTCCCTCAGAACTCCGTTGATGATTTGAGCTCTGTGAGGACGAGCATTATCATCAATCAGGATAAAACCATCCCCGAAGTTCTGAGCAAAAGGAATTACAATTTCATTTATACATAAGTCTCGATATCTGACAGCATTCATCGATTGTCCTATTAAAATTACTAATTCAGTTTTTCCCATTTCTCATCACACCACCCCACACAGTTATACCTCCACCCCCAAATGGTACTCTCGCTTCCATATTTTCTTCATTATACCGTTCATTCCGCTCTCTCCACACCAAAATTCGCCCATCTGATTCACGCAATGTAAATCTGCATTCATCCGAGAACAAGCAACCACTCCACTCTGCTATTCCCCATTGCGAATGAGTTTGAGCCCAAACTCTTCTAGAATCCCGGTGAACGGGCTGCAAAGATGGACATGCGGCACGTCTTCGAGCACGCAAACCTCGCTCGTGAAGCCGATTGCGGATAGTAGACGAGGACACTGTATTTCCTGTAGTCGCCTGTAACCTGTCCTTTACTTTACTTGCATTTGTGGTTCTTCTACGTCGTACACAAAGATTTATGAAGCGGTCTTCTCTACGGTTTGTACAGCGTTTACGACCACAGCGTCCCGCCCGCCTGTATTCAGTACTACCAAAATGCTCATATCTTTCCACTGTTCGCCGCACCATCGACTTCGTAGTAGCTAACAAGTCAGCTATTGCCGAGTAACTTAATCCTCGTTGACGTAATCTAAAATTAGCATTTCAGCAAAATTCTTAACCAAATAGAAAATAAACTTACCGTACAATATTTTGTAACTCAGTGTCACTTAATCGCGGCATTTTTAATGTTAATAAAACCAACAGCTCTGTTATTCTTATGACACATTTCAAATAATGACAATATACATGTTTCGTTTCCATGACATTAGAGGATTTTTATGTAGATTAGCACTTTCTTTCGACTCGGATCACAGAATCATGTTCGGTTAGCGATTGACAGTTTCGCAATCATTGTGAACATACAATTTTCGTGATTCGTTTGTTCAAATGTCAAAACAAAAAAATCGTTCTTTTGTTTTGACGTTGAATCATGATCTGATAATCATGCACGAAAGAAAGAGTCTCAGTTGTTAATTCTGCTTTATCAAAGAATTAAATTATTTAATTTTGTATGGTATTTGTGAGAGACCCTGTATGTTTCTGTAAAAGTTAAACCATATTTTTTTTTTTTGTATCGGAAAAGTGTTTATCCGAATTTTTCAAATGTAATTAGGTTATGTTCAGAAAGTTCTCAAAGAACTTTAAAAAATACAGTTTAAATAGAAATCGATTATCTTTTGTTTCAGAAGACTTATCAAAAAATAACAAATACGTCCCGAGATATTAGTCCTAGTCGCAAATTATAATTTTAGTGAAAATTTTTTTTAGCAAAATGGGAGTATGATAAAACTTTGCAAAACTGCAACACTTTTTTCCGTGCCCTGTATATCATAGAAAATCTTAGCTTACAAAAAATCGGCAAAAAGCAGTCGAAAGTATAAGAGTTGATCTTCAAAACGTAAAAAAATGACCAAATCCGTTTAGTGGTTTCGAAGTTACAGCTTATTGAAAATGGACAAAAAATTTACTGTGCCGATTAATTCTGTGACCAGTTTACATTAAGAAATATGCTTTATAAGAGTTTTTCTGCTGGTATGTTATAGCGTGAGTGTATTCTCAGGAACTAAAGTGCCTTTTTGACAATTTCTAGCGACCTTTATTATTTTAGAAGTTGTCATCACAAAATATTTTAATGCCATATTTATTTTCTTTGTCTTATTTGTTGATCCAAATATCTGGGTCAGTGTCATGATTCGATAATATATAGTCGACATCTTATTCGGTATTGCTACCATCAGATTCCACTTCTTTCGTCCACTTTGGTGAATTATCATCATGATGGTAATTTAAATATTTTCCCCGTTTTCTGGGCCCCAGATTACAGTCCAAAAATATATGTATTTGAATAATGGTACCTAAAAACAGACTACCGGTAATTTTGACCGGTGTCGTACTTTAAACCTCAATATTTTGAAGATATGTTCTGTATTGGTTAGGCAGATGGTAGCAAAGACAAATATAGTTTAACTTAATTGTCTTTAATGGTAGTTATTTGGGTACACGCCAAAAATTATTTATAAATATCAATAAAATTAAAACAAGTAAAGAGAACTAAAAACGACCTTCTGGTGTCGCTGTCAAGATAAATTGAATTAAAATATAAAATTTAAAATTAACTATTATTTAGGTTTTAGATTTTAAATTTTGTAGCTTTTTCATAGGAGATTCTAAAACCTTTAACATTAAATGTCAAATATATAATATTTGATTTTCCAATGCTTTCTTTCTTGGTTAAGCTAGCCCAACGAAATATTTTATTAAAAAGCAACCCTTAAGCTTTAAAAAATAAATATTTAATAGTTGTTTTTTTTATTGTTCCATTATAATATGTATTTATTTTATTTTTAAAAGTAAATATAACAATTTTTTTCTGAAATAGTGTTTTTCTATAATGAGGGTATATTTTTTCAAGATAAGGTAACTTAATTAAAATAACTTTAAATTACAAATGTTAATTTTTAATTAAACATTAGGTTCGGATGGCTAAATTTAAAAAAAATAGGTTATAAAAATAAAGTTTTTAATTTTATGTCATGGCCTTTAAAAAAAAGAGCCAAATTTATAAAAAATGCTAATATTCATTAAAATTACAAATGAAAAATAGCTACTAGAATATATTTTTGAAAAGCTTAAAGAGAGCCTAATAAATATAATTGAAAATATGGGTGTTTCATAAGACAAAACAGAGGTTTAACAATTTTCTTAAAAATGGCCTAATAAAGAAAACAACTACTTACTACATTACAATATTCTACGAAAAAACCTACACAATTAACCTATATAATTTTCTTTCGTAATAACAAACGAGATAAAAAAAGTTGTAAAAATAAGCAAAATCTGAAAATCGACCAGCAGCTCTGAGAGGGATCGCAATGGCCTTGAATTGTTTTCACTTCAGTTAATTAAAAAAAAGGATTAAAAGTAATATAGGTATTAGATATTTGATGTTCCTGGCGGTTTTAAAGATATCCTGTTAAACCATTGAAAATGGAACACCCTATATATATATAACAGTTAGGGGCATCTAGCCTCTCGCAAGGTGTAACAAAATACATTTTGTTACAGCAATTGCGTGTTGCCATCATTCTGATTTATTTCGGCTCATGGGGGCCCCTCCCAGCTTTAATGGCTAGTTACGCCCATGTATAAGGGTGTTCCATTAAAAAAATATATACATTTTGTTCTACCCTATATATTTTCAAAGATATTAAAAATTTAATTTTTGATTTAGAAACTACAGAATTTACCCAACAAATTAATTTAAGGCCTTTTCATATTGATCTTGGTTAACTCGATCCATAAAACCTGTTCAAAAACGGATCTGCCAAACTCTACCCGTGTTCATACATTGATCGGATCCTTAACTCGGGTTGGTTCCTGCCGACCCAGGTTGAAGGCAGGGTTAGTCGGGTTAAACAGAAATGTCAAAATCAGCTGTTTAGTTTCTTGAGTTTTAATGATTTATTTCGTATTTATTACAAAAGAAATAAGTATAAAAAACAGTAATTTGATATTTATTGATTATTTACAGCTTAAATATCATGAAAGTCTTGCAGAAAATAAACTGCACGACCAAAAACAAGGTAAAAGGGTTATGTTTTGTTTTGACACGAAGCCAATAGATGAAGGACAAATCTATCATGCTGTTCAAAAATAACAAAAATCCCAGTGAATCTTGAAAACAGCTGATTGGATCTACCCAACCCATCGGACCATTATTTGAAAATGCCTATAATTATTTATTTTGTACGATAAAATATAAAAAAGTTAAAGTGGATGTTAATTTAAAACTAATACCCGGTACATAGACACATATAAGCGCAAATTGGTGTATTCCTTTTATGCTCCAGAACCGCCCAGAACGACACCATAAGTGTTCCTTTTAAAAAATTTTGACATTTTTTCATGTTGTAGAACCGTTCTTGACACTATTGACAGTCAGAGAACGGTTCAGAACGGTTCTACAAGGTAAAAAGGAATACACTAATTGTTGGGAATGTCATGATTTTGATAAATCGGAAAACACCGTCGCGTCGGTCAAAATTACCGGATCACTGTGGTTAAGGGTTAAACTTCTGTTTACATATTTGTAATGTGATCATAAAAACAAGAGCCATTTATCCAGGTTCGTAATCGTAATTTATTCCTAATCGTTATTTATTCATAAAAAATCGTAATTTATCCTTTAAAACTTTTTTGCTTTTACTTGAATAATTCAAAACTGATAGCAAATCAGATTTTCGGCTTTTAAAATTAGGAAATTGAATTACGATAACGAGATTGAACAAAGCCGGCCTAAAGAATTAATTTCACGTTGGCGCACAGTGTTGCACTCAGTGGACAAAATAAAAAATACAAAGGTATTTTTAAATTTTATTTGTGAGTATATAGCAAGTAAAAGTTCATAGTTTATAAAAAAATCTAAAATTCTTTTTATGTCTTTAGGTGGGTAAAATTTGGTCAAAATTAATAAATATAATAACTTGTGACAGTGTAGGTCGTTATCACACCTAATATTTTTGGTATATTGTGATTCGTTTTTAACTTCTTTGATAAAATATGGCAGACCTATGTGAAGGTATGTATCTCCTTCTAAATAGTTACTTGGTTTTCCATAGGAATATTTTTAATAATTTTGATTATCTTTTATATATCAAAAAAGGAAAACATATAGGTTGTCTATAGAAGACTATTTAAAAATACATCCCTTTTTTGCCGCTTCTTGCCGCTTTTCTTCCCAATGTTATTATTTTTGTAGAAATTACACTTCAGATTCAGCGTTTACTCTTGCTTAATGTATGGGTAACAAGTAACAAAGATGAAAGAAATTTAAATGTTATGCTAAAGATGCGGAATAAACTAAAATTTTAGAAAAGTCTAGAAGATCTTAAGGCAATTTTGTATAAAAAAAATCATTTTTGCCTAACTCTTTACTCAATGTAACCAGAACTAACCAGAACGCGGAAAAACTTTTGAAAATAAACATATGCAATAGCTCAATGGCAACTTTATTTTCGAAATTAATAAAGTAAGATGTACCTACCTAATGGGGCATTTTCTTTTAAATATCTTTTTATTAGTAATATAATATACACAGTGCTTCATAAAAAATATACACTTTTTATCCTACCCTGTATATTATAAATAGTATCACCATTTAAAAGATTTTTAAAAGAGGTTTAAGAAAATACAACAATACATCTAACTTTATTAGTTGCGAAATGAGGGCCATCCCAATCAGGTTTTTGGGTAATATTTATAAAGTACCGCCATTTTGTAGTAGGTAAAGATATTGACTTTATATTCTAGGGTTATAAAGTACCCGTCAGAGCATTAAAATGATGTATCACTTGACCCTCTTCCATTTAAGAATTTTGGGGTGGGTTAAGGGGTTGAAGAAGCGCCATTTAAAAACATAAAACACCCTGTATATTTACTGCCACATGCAAACAATAAACCAATTATTTGCAATTTTTATTTTTGTCCCGTATTCCTATATAGTGCAACACTGTGCGGCGCGGCGGTGAACAACGCTTTAACTCGAAAAAGGTATGAAATGGAGTTAATAATAAAATACTCATATTTATCAGTTTTAGGCGAAGAACCAATTCTAAAACGGTATTTACCAATCGGTTATGTTGACGTTGTTGACAATGTATTATACGTCAAAGTTGTCACCAATTATTACCGCGGTTATAATTGGTTGAACGCCTAAAATTGCTGAATGTGTTACGGCATATAAAGTAACTGTCCAATAAAATAGAAAGCCTTTTTATGTCTCTTGAATACAATATATTACTTTGTCATTTGACTAAATACCGCGAAGTGGTAGCGGAATTGATTAGTTGGGCGTACCTACATCAGTGTGGGCCAAATTAAACATGCTCACCTTTAAGTAACAATAACTTTTAATCTAGTAGCGCCTATCTTCTGTATTTTTTTAGGGCTAATAGATAATTATCTTTTATCCAGGTTGTTAATTTTGGTCGAATATATTTAGTCAGGATTACGGGACTTTTTTAAAATTATGCATTTAACTTCGTTGCAAAATAAATCGAATTTATCTACAATAAGGCTAATACATTTAATTTAATTAACTATTAAGTTGTGCCAGCATTTAACCTCAGGAACCATGGTAACCTTTACATTTTTTATTTTCAAAGCACATTAAAAGTTCCCTGTTAAAATCCAGAGAAATGCTTGCTTTTTGGGGCGTATTATTTATCAAGAATAATTAATAATTAACTACCTATTAGCCCTATAAAAATAATAAAGATAGGCGCAACAGATAAAAAGTTATTGTTAATTAAAAAATGGGCATGTTTAATTGGGCCCACCCTATATATTATCGCTTAATTTTTTGATTAGTGTAGTTTGTCTCTACTAAGGCCAACCAAGATATAAGAATACAATAAATAAATAATAGTTTAAAAACACTAAAAACACGCTTTATATGCAACTCGAACTAAAAATTAGAAAATAATTTTTCATTACAAAGTGTTTTGTATTACAGTAATAAAAGGTCAAACAATAAATCATAATTATATACCCCAAAATAGAGTTATAATAAAATTTAAGATAATAACAGAATAATTCACTTCAGAATAAAAGCGTGTATATTTACATATTCAAATTTTTTATTAATTAAAAACTGGAGTTAGTTAGTTTTACAATTAGGGTGACGATACATAAACTTTTTTGAGCGATCTTAAAACGACGCTTCAATTATTAAAAATGGCGCCCACATGTAGGGCAGAAATAAAACATCCATTTAATGTAATGTGGATTTTATAAACAATATAGATTTTTATGTATAAATGTGTATAAACTAGTGCTAGTAATAAATATAGAATAATTACGACTTATTTAAATTATAAATAATCCTAGCATCAAATTGTTGTTACCAGAGCTGCTCCTGTATTATCTATTTTCTGTACGAAATGGTGAATGACAAAATATATTTGTTAATAGTATTACACGCACAGAAAAAATAACTTTCATTTTGTATGTGGTATAAGCAAGGTATAAGCCAACGAATGTAGAAACATAAATAAAAATTAATAATGTAGGATTTCGTAGCAGGCAGGTACAACATTTATCAGCTAAATCTGACATTTTTTCTACAAATTATTTTTTCCAAGCTTACTTTAAATATTTTTTTGTGGGTGGAAAAGAATAAAATTTTATCTAAAGAAACGTAAATTATGATCCACCTTAAAAATATTTTAAATGACAATAACTAAAATCTACCCTTTAACCTACATATCTTTTAATTAAAAATATATAAATGTATATCGTTACTAATCGCTTGTGGCACAGATAAAAATATAATTAAATGTTTTAATATTATTTATTTTATTTTATGTAGGCAACTTATTAAATTTTCTAATAATATTAGGCACATAATATTTTGTTTAAGTGTATACGTATTATACTCTCTAGAGTGTGCCAAAATGGTAAAAATATATTTTTTTTTGTTTTCATCCAAAAGTATCTCAACAAATGCCCAAACAAAGCTCCTGTTAAAAGCACAGCTTAAATTTGTTAATTTAAAGAGTTTCTCATGGTTTTTAAATCTCTGCTTCCAAAGATAATGAAAAATCGGGTTTTGCTTTTTTGCCCAGCATACTGTAAAAAAATTCAAAAAATAAATAAATGAATCTTATTAAGCTAAAAAAATTTAGTACAAATAGTTCCATTAGGTAAATTTGTATCTTCGGTATTTAAGTTTTTGAGAGATTTTAATTTGAAGTCTTCTTTTTTTTGCGAAACTATTAGTGTTAGAAAATAAAGTTAAAATAGCAGATTTGTTGTACATCCAAAGTTCTTGTAAAAAGTCCCTATCGACATTTTCGTATTATTAATCGCAACAAAATTACAGGCTTTTTAAATACCTATTTTCTTTTTAAGTTTTGCTTTTATTATCAATTTTGTTTTGTTAACCCCTTGTTGAACGGCCTTAAACAAAATATTTAAACCTTTGTTGCACGGAAAAAGTTTTTGTTA
The DNA here is from genome assembly GCA_014170235.1 of Listronotus bonariensis. Classification (NCBI taxonomy): domain Eukaryota; kingdom Metazoa; phylum Arthropoda; class Insecta; order Coleoptera; family Curculionidae; genus Listronotus; species Listronotus bonariensis. The sequence continues at coordinate 17,390 of JACEGR010002674.1, read as the reverse complement.
TAAAGATTTAAGTTTCTTTATAAAAATATAAAATTTGAAATATACAGTTTTATTTGAAGCATGTTATTTTGACAGATATAATGTGGTACATATTTTTGGTGCATGTGCAAATAGGTCGAAAGGTTTTAATAGCTAAAATTCTATAAGGTATATTTTTCCTGTATTGTTTAATAGTATAAATTAAAATTAAAAATGTATAAAAATATAACTATATATAATTTAAAAACATATGGACATATTAGGCATAAAAAAATATAGCAAATAGCTTACTTAACTTTTTAAAAATATTTTTTTATGATGTAATTTTAAACAAAGCAACCCTCTTTTTTCCCCAAACACAGGAGTACTGCGCATAATCGGGTATACTCGGTCATGTAAACCTGAAACGCACTTGCATACAAGCAAATGTCAAATGAAGCTTTTGATACACACAATTCAGATGTACCTGTCAGTTCAGTCAGTTTTGGCAGCTGGTGGTGTGATCAACTTGAGCATAAGCGTAATTTAGCAAAAATATTTTTTTAAAATTTTTGTCAATGTGTTCATTTTCTTTAACTTTGCAAAAGCATGAATAACCTTGGTACATATCTATAAAATCACGCAATACATCTTCCTTGCGCAAAAAGCTATTTTGTTAACTCAAAACCAACAAAATTACGACGTTCCTAAACTGAAACGTTAACTGACGTATCCTACACATGCACAAGTTTGACCGACGCGCGCCTCCAAAAATCAAACTCGGACATCGAGTCGCATGCCAAACCAGATGTGGCAGTTGTTTAATATACCCGGTTAAGCGGCAGTTTCACATAGCAGTTGACTTCTATAGCAATTAAAGTGCGTAGTGGGGACTAGAAGAACTGCGATAATTTTACTGCGTTGTCCTGTTTCACAAGATTTTAAGAATCGGTAAATACATTGTTTTTCAAAATGGCGCTAATTAAAAGAAAGTGGTTCATTGTGCTTTACTTTGTATGTTAATGAAAAAAAAAGATTATTAAAGAAAAAAATAGTGTCAAGACGAACATATAGTAAGAAAAAATACTGGGTAAAAACACCTTTATTGAATAGGCCACGTTTTGACATGGAAAATAATTTACTAAGTGAATTATTAACTGTAAATGGGGATTTCCAAAATTTTACCCGTTTACCTTATGAAAAATTTTAGAACTTCACCAAAAGGTAGGTATAGTGCCAGGGTATTTTAAATCATTTTTAAAATTAAAAAAAAAACATACTAGTATGTACATGATTTTTAGGTTGAACCTCTCATTGCCAAGCAGGATACTCATATGAGAAGTTGTATAACTACCAAACTTCGCCTTGCTGTTACGTTACGGTATTTAGCAAGTGGAAACTCGTATAAGTCTTTGGAATTTCTCAGCAGGGTATCACGAATTACAATAGGAAATTTCGTCCCAGAAGTATGCAATGCAATAATCACTGTCTTAAAGGATCAATATTTAAAGGTGAGTTTAATTTTTTTTTATGAGAAATTTTATTCAGTACAAAAAGTTTATAATGATATAATAATACTAAAACTATGATTCTCCTTTATTGGTCTAATATCCCTCGAAGAGCACTTCCGATAATGTCTCCGGTTTCACAATAGTCACGTCCATAGCAGTCCTGACTCTCATCTTCTGATGTGTGAAGATATAAGGTATGGGATGTTGAAGGGCGGGATGGCGTAGAAGGGATTGAGTTGGTTGTATTTTTATTACGACATATTGTTAACAACCTGTTAGTAACAAGCTGACTTATATCCATTTGTAGCTGGAGAGCGTCTTCCATTGGGATGCTTCTTAACTGGGAAGCTACTAAAGTTCCGAAGTTATCAAAAGTATCTTGATCTCCCATATTTGATAATTTCTTAATGGCATTATCTATATCTGTCTCAGCAGAAGTATCGCTATATTTTTCTTTTTTATTGTCGGCAGTTTCGGTGTTTGAACAGGTGGCGTGTTTGAAGCTTCTTGGAAAGTTTTCTGAAAGACTGTATCTGTATTTACTTGTGAATCTTCTTCTACGACGCTTCTGCTATCTTCATCCTGAAAAAAGAGTAATGTGCTTACTAATACACCAAAAACAATATTTGATATGTCAAAAACGCGTTTTTATTTTTTCAGGTTCCGTCAACTGAGGAAGAATGGCTAAAAATTTCATCGGAGTTTGAAAATAAATGGCACTTCCCACATACCATAGGCGCTCTGGATGGCAAGCATGTATCCATTCAGGCACCACCAAATGAAGGTTCTTATTACTACAATTATAAGGGATTCCACAGTATTGTTCTTTTAGCACTTGTGGATGCAAACTATAAATTCATTTATATTGACTGTGGAGGAAATGGTAGAATATCTGATGGTGGAATATATAAAAATAGTTCATTATATACAGCTATTAACGTTAATAATACATTAAATATTCCTGCACCTAAGCCTCTAACCAACGGAAGAAAAAATATTCCTTATTGCATTATTGGCGATGATGCCTTTGCTCTAAGTCCCACTTTAATGAAACCATATCCAAGATCAACAAATTTAACAGTAAAGCAACAAGTTTTCAATTATAGGTTGTGTAGAGCACGCAGAGTTGTTGAGAATGCATTCGGCATTCTTTGTAGCAGATTTCGAATATTTACAAGACCATTGAATACAAATCTCAAAACTACAGAATCTATTATAATATGCTGCTGTGCATTGCATAACTTTCTGCGTCCTGAAGTTATTGTACATTCCGAAAATAAAGCAATGCCTAATGTTTTGCCAAATATTAGTCATGAAGGAGGAAATTTTTCGTCAAATCTTGCTCGACAGATCCGAGATGAATACGCAGATTATTTTGTCGATGAAGGTGATATTGACTTTCAGTGGACCAGAATATAATTTTAATTCCTATTACAATATATTATATAAAAAAACAAATTATCTATGTTAATACAAAATAAATATTACAAAGCAAGTACGTACCTCTCTTACTTCTAGATTTGAAATAGTTTTTCTGGCAATAATAACATCATTTAAGAAATGCATATGTTGAAACCAAGGCACTGTGGGAGAGTACAGGTCGTCGGTGCCTGTACCTATTCTTTTGCTGTCAATCATTTTTTCTTCTCCATCAAATATATGGCTCTCAATAAACTTATTTTTTTTCACAATCTCTTCCGTTAATCCCATTTTTTCGGCAATTTCGGAAACTGCGGATTTTCTTTTAATATTATTTTTATAATCGGGTGATTTAATGTTCCATAAACACTCATTTTCTTGATATAATTCAATAAGAGTAAAAATTTGTGCATCCGAAAACGCAATTCGTTTTACAGTTTTTGCCATTTTTTTAGGTTAACTATGCTACTGCGATAATAAAAGTAGAAATATTTCTAGTTATCGCAGTAGCTAGCATAACAGTCGGCTGCGATCGCACTCGTATGATTCACAGTTCGCAGTATAGCCACGCCCACCTAAAACTCGCTGCTATGGCAGTTAACTGCTATGTGAAACTGCCGCTTTAAATTTGCAGGCGAGCCTTTTTGACCGATGTGACAGTTTTGCATGACCGTGTTAACCCGGTATACACTGCACAACCATTCAGTGTGCACATGCTGTGCTCTAGTGCTACAGTACTACAGTAGAGGTGCGACTACGATACAATAAAATTATGCACCCTTTACAAGCGGTATTTATAAATAACATTAAAATTCCAATGGACACGGTAAAATTTGCCAGTTCGAACTCGAAAATCGCGATACAGTTGATGATTATTGAATGAATATACATTTAAAAATTGGAAAAAAATATGGTGCCTTTTTAATGTCGTTGTTTAAAAAGTAAAACGTCTTTTTCAATATGGTACGCTCTATGTACCGATATGCAGGATGGGGTTATTTTTTGTGGTACAAAATATGGATCATGTGCCTAAAAGGGTTAACATTACCAATGGTAATAAAAGCAAAATCTTGAAATAATAAATATACATATGGAGCCTGTAACTTTGTACTTATCAATAAAATAATTTGGAGTTTTTATAGGATTTTGGAAATATAAAAATACTACAAATCTGCTTTTAAAGATTCAGTATTCAAAGCTGTGTACAAAATTAAATACTGAAGATAAAAATTTAACTTAATGGATCTTTTTGTACCAAATTTGCTTAAAAAGGCTTAATAATATATATTTTAAAACCAACTTTTTTACAGCTTTCAGTTCAAAAAGTTCTAAAAACCCAGTTTGCCATGATTTTTGGACAGAAAATCTTAAAGATCCATGGAGAACCTCTTAAAATTAAAATTCTCTATTTGTATTTTTTCGTACATTTGATGAAATAATAAAATTTCAAATCTCAAATTTTGCAAAATTATCTGTACGTTTTTAAAAATTATTGCCATTTGAAATGTTTTCACGCTAAATTTTTTTTATGCAAGATTTTCAGATGCCTCCAATTATCAATAAAAGTAAGTTATTTTTGTTAAGATTTCTTGATAAAATTTTATTGAATTCACGAAAAAAATACAAATAGAGGATTCACTTCTAAAACTTAAATTTTTCTAAGAGGGAGGCCAAACAAAAAATCAACTTTTTTTCGCAAATTCCAAAATAAAAGTTTTCTTTACCAAAGTGTCACTCTACCATCTGGTATAAATTTGATATGGGTCCCATGCTTCAGTTTTTAGATAAACTAAATTTTAAAATCCTAGAGACGCCCATGCATTATTATACAATAAAAACTAAAAATGAGTATTACGGATACACGTTTCATTACAACCGGTATCGCAAGGTAATTATAGCAATAAATACATTTTATTTACACGTTATTTACACATGTTTTTATGCTTGTGCTTGTATAGTACCACTTTAAAATATATGAAAAGCGCCTTCCTTCTCCCTCTGTGGCTACGCCACTGATATTATAAGGACCCTTGGTGAACTAAAGATTGCAAGGGTGTCACAAGGACACCACTTTAAGGAGTCTTAATATTTATCACATTAAAAAGTTATTTTATTATATCAAGTATACCTACTATAAAAGTTATTTAAGAAAAACCTATTTTCAGCGGCATCCTTCAAGGGCACATATCTTTGTAAAGAGGAGCGTTAGAAAAAAATGGTTAAAACTTGGGGAGCGTCCATAAATTACGTGAGACATTTTAGGGGAGGGGGTTAAGGAAAATCCTACCAAATCTCACGATGGGTGGAGGGGGATTCTGTGAAAATTTTACGTAATTTTTGTGTAGGTGGAAAGAGGAAAAACTAAATTTTGGGGGCAGGCCTTCCCATAGGAAAATATGATGTATTGTTGCATTTGGACGAAGGATCTTTTTTTTTTTTGCTTTTCAAAAAATTTTTGAGAACAAAATCAATCTCACGTAAGATTAGATAGGGGAAGTGGGTTAAAGAAAATCTCACCTAATCTTACCAAGGGGGAGGGGGATCCAAAATATGGAATAAAACCTAACGTAATTTATGGACGCCCTCTTATCAGATTACTTTTATGTGTTCTATATATGAATCTGATTGTCCACATATACATAAATTAGTATATCTATAATATACCTGAAACGTTTTTGTTTTGTAACAAATATATTAACCGTCAAAACTAGAACCCACAAAAATTTTCGACTTCCACCAATGGTTTTGTAAATAAAGATTATATATATTATTTATTGCCTATTTGCTAATTAATGGTAGACTTGCTTAAGACCCTTGGGCTATATTAATCAAACGCTTAAACATAAGAAAGATACGAAGTTTAAAATAAGCGGTTAAAGAGAAGGACATATGTATATCCTTAAAATTGTTTCGGTAATTTTTCGTAAACTTTTTACATTTCAGTACATGACAAGTAAAAAAGTTTATATTTGGTGTAAACAAAAGTATTTATTAAGCCTAAAAAATAAAAATCATAATCATAACCTAAAAGTTTATTGTGCTGTGATGCAACGGTTTCAAAACATACATTTTCTTGATTCTTATATTTATATTGTCATTTTCGAATACGGTTTGAACCAGTGAAACGAATACGGTTAACAAGAAAATTTGACTCAAGAACTTGTGTGTTGTGTTATCTGCACTCATACTTAATTCGATTTATTTTTGGCGCAGCAAAGTTGCCATAAATGAAATCACTAGTTTAAGGTCAAAGGTATAATATAAGAATGTTTTTTTTACTTGACTACAACAAGCATATTTTGGTAAAAGTTCTAATACGCTGTTATAGAACTATTCGCTGCTTTTTTCTTTGGAAAAACCACGAAGGCTAAAAGCAAAAAGGGGTTTGTTGACACGGGACTTAAATACTTGAAGATTTGGGGGAAAGAAAGACCTCCGCGGGCAGCAGGTCCACATTCTAGAAACTCTAGGGATAAAAGAACAACAAGAAAAGTTCGGTGCCTGTGAGTGGAGGAACTATATTGGACAATTCTTTAGAGCAGAAGTTATGGAAGTACTTATAAAAAAGCGATAAATCCCCCACAGCCCGACGATGGGCAAGAGAGGGAAGCCTTTCTGTAAGTGAAGGATCATTAATGAGACGAATACCTCTTCCTATTCTTATCTATTTTAGGCCTATATTGTACTTATTTCCTTTAAAATAATGTCTTTATGAAAAAAAATTGGATAATATCAACTTACCATGTTATTTAGATAAAAAGATATACGCACTATATTGAAGGTTGAAAACTCATGTTCATATTTAAAGATTTGATTTATAGGAGTTTTGTTTATTATTTGTAATAATTAATCAGGTCTAATGGATTTCTACCATAATGTTAATAAGAAAAAGGGTTTTCGTTTTGTATACACGTTCAAAGGTTTTCAAAAGGTTCATAGACATTGCGTGGAAAGAAGACGGTCTAAAGCATGTAAAACAACAGACAAAAAATGTCGGCATGTAATTTTTTTAATGGGGTGACGCAGAACTATCGCCTTGTTATACTGTCATTGTCTATGAACCTCTTAAAATGGCTAAACATATATTTATTTTTTGTATGTCCATGCATTGCTCTTATGTATTATGTGTCGGGCTGTTGTTTCCACACCCTCCAAAGCAATAATCTATGTATTTGGGATCTTCCTACTGTTCCTGCTTTCAAAAGAAAGAGGAAGACAAGAGACAAAAAAAATATAAGATTTTATTAGCTAATATTAGTAATAAGATTACTAACTCTTTTTATTAAAATAATACTTTAGCTCCAAGTAAAAAGAGAATAAACTTCCTTTTATTATTAATGATTCTTGTCTTTTCTTTATAACATTTTTTAATGTTAAAGTTCATTAAACTAGCCAAAATACAATGTTCCAGTCCAGGAAAAAACGTGTATCTAATGGGTATTCAGTAATACCAGTCGTGACTAAAAGATAACATCTAGGCCACTAGCTATTATACTGAATATTTCACAATAACAAAATTTTCAACCTCCTTTTTTTTCTTATACACAACTTATTGGTTTTTAAAATTAGGCGACCAGGCAACGTTGTTAGCGCCGTCACTAGAATAATTTTGAACTAACTTAGTGAAAAATGGTATTTCATAGTCAAGTCAAAGTTAAGAAAACTGTTTTTTATACTTTGGTCAAGTTTTACTTGCTGTTGTTGTAGTTAATATCGTATTTTTAAATATTTGTTTATGATTTATTGAATAAGTACAAAAAAAATATAAAAAAGTAGTTGTCATCATAAATTTTTGTTACAAATTTTGCCATAAAGCAGAATGTGCAAAATCGGATTAGTGGTGTCTACACTTCAAGTTTAAATATCCAAGAACTTAAGTTTTGTGCCTTTATAAAAAAAAATAAGAGGAACTCTAGCTGGTAAGTACTTTTTTACTTAGGTTTTTAAACAATGATGCCTAATATTTTGTCTGAAATTAAATGGCTTGTTTTCAAAGATGTTTGCTTCTAGCCGAGACAGAAACCAAACTTGGATAATTTTTGTAAATATGATAGGTAACTATTTTTGTAATTTTTGATCTATATATTCATTTTTATCAGCTGATTGATCGTGTTGCAACATTGTGGTACCTAATTCGAATCGCGGACACTACATTTTTGCAACAATCTACAATTTTTCGATAAAGGATCTAAAATTGCTGCAACAAATATTACTTTATTCATTGAAAATAAGAAACAATACAATCACCGCTCAAGATAAATTGCCAATGGCGGTTGACTCCCACGTCATACAAATTTCATGACAAAGCCAAACAATGACGTAATCATATCCTAGAACTCGCTGACTCGTTTAAATTTTACTTCCATACCCACTTGACATTGTGATCGCATTGATGAGGAATCCCGCGGTCATTTTTGAATTTTAAACTGAACGCCAGACGAGTTAACAAGTGGTGCCGGTTAATTTAAAATTTAACAGACAAAATGAAATCAAAACATGAAATTCCGAACAAATTTGATTATATGAAGGCTTATAGTTTTAATCTGATTTTAACTGAAAGGACCAATAGTGAATTGGAACACGAAAAAAATGTGGGTAAAATTGACAGTGCTTTTTATAGAAACTTTTCGTGGCAGATTATGGGGAAGAAAAAGGAAAGACAGTTAAGTAATACAGAAGCAAGTAAGTAATTTTAATGCTTATTTAATTAGGTAAATAAACAATAACCATCAGTTAGGAAAAATGTAAAATACAAAATTTAATTTTTAGGAAAAGAACAATAATTTAATATACTAGATTCCATAAAAAAGTACATACCCTTTTTAGTAGATGCCATTTAGGCAAAACAATTTCTGTATATTTTTATTAATCATATTTAATACCTTCTTCACTTTCTTATTATGTAGCGGTTAATCAGGGCCGATCCTTAAGCTGTTTTAACAGTTTAAAAGTTTTCTTGCATACAGGGTGTTTCGGGAGGAAAGGGAAATATTTTGGGAACATGTTCAGAAGGTCAAAATAAGAGAAATTAACCCATATGTTTTAATCCGATTCTTAACCGTCTCTGAAATAATTAGTGATAAAGATTTTTTTTAAATTTGAAGTAATTAAAAAGTTTTGTATTTCTAACACCAGTTTTTAGGTATTTCATTGCTTGTCAATACTTAATTTAATTGACTGATAGTTTTGACAAGTTTGTCAGTTTTATTGATTCTGAGCGTTTCCACTCGAAAAGAGAAAAGGTTCCATACGTAATGCCTCATACATTTACTCATAGGGAGTATGCTGACATGATATTCGTGTATGGTTTCTGTAATGGTAGCGCATTACGTGCTGTTGATGAATACCGACGTCGTTTTCCAAATCGAAGAGTTCTCAATCGAAAAGATTTTCATAAGGTTTTTGCAAATGGTCAGGGAACAGGAATGTTTTCAAGCGTAAGGATTGATTCTGAACGAGAGGCGGGTCTAAATGTGGAAGATGAAGAGAATCCGCAAGCAATTCAACGCGCAACACGAGCGATTAAAAAACGTGCGGCAGCTTGTATTGATGTTGGTGGGGTATTTTTGAAAACATTTTAAATTAGTGGAATTTTGTTTAGTATTTGTTTGTGTTGCTTTAAAAAAATGGTTACAAAAAACTTTAGAACTGATTATTTCAGAGACGGTTAAGAATCGGATTTAAACATATGGGTTAATTTCTCTTATTTTGACCTTATGAACATGTTCCCAAAATATTTCCCTTTCCTCCCGAAACACCCTGTACAATGTTTTTTTCTGCAACTTTTCGATCTGCGCACACGCATTTTTTTCTTTTTTAATTGCTGCAAAATTAGTCTTTCTTGACTCATTATTTTTTGTAAATAGTTTCTTTTAGGTTTAAAATCAAAAGTTGAAAATACAAATAATGATTTTGAGATTATTCTTAATTGATGGGATAAAATTTTAAATAAATTAATTTCCAAAATTACCGCTCCGGCAGCATTGCGCTCTGGCGCCTTGCACCCGTTGCACCACTTGCACCACTTGCACCACCTGGTAGGCACGGCCCTGCGGTTATTAAAAAATCAAAAAAAATTAAATTATAATTTTATTAAAACACTTCCACTTGCCCAAGAAATTATACGAATGGTTAACGTACTCTGTGTCGTGTCATACGAATGGTGAAAGTACTCTGTGTCTTGTTTTAGATCTTTAACTTATTTTTTTACCAAAAAATCAGATAGCGTTGGGAATCTCTAAGCACTGAAATATGCAAATAATAATTTACCCTTTTGACAAGGCATCCATGCCACTAAGGAATTTTTAAACAAAAAATCAACTTGTAATCCTTTTTTTAACCAAGTACCTATTAATTTAAATAAACTTAATTTAATATTTTTATTCACGCACGTATCTGTTGTGACAAATGGCCTTTTTTCGTGCTACATATACCAAGATTACCCTTAAGCATCCCTTCCACGATCAATATTACTGAAGCAATATTATTTACGCATGACATTATAATATTGTGACAATGTACCCCTTGTAATATCAACATTGCCACAATATTATTGACCATATGAGGTTTTGTAAATACTGATCTACTTCCAAAGAGCATGGACAAGGGGAGAGAAACAGTTGATTTACCCCCACCAATTAAGAAATGGCACACACCTGCGACTGGTGATTGTGTTCAGCGACCAAAAGCGCTCGTCAAAGTTTTATTTTATTCTTGCTTAACGTTGGTAAAAAGGACGTGCTTGGTTAAAAGTATGGATTTATTTAGAATTTTTTGTTTCAGTACGCACTTTTTACGTAACATTTTTGTGTCTGAATCAATACTATCAGCCAAATATCTTGCGAACTTTCCCCGGTTTGATGGTTAACTTAACACAGCGGGATTACTCGTCATGCGCATGGGAGGTTGTTTTTCCGGCTTGCTATTGGCTGTTATAAATGTCAAAACTCTTGACTTTCACCTGTTCAATATGGCTGATGTTTTGTGATTGTTGTGGCTGTATATTTGTTTTGTGTTTTATTCGGTTTGATTTTACGTGTGACCTGTGTTATAGATATAAATTATTGAAACAAAATTTGTGGAAATTTATGGGTTTTTTTAAATAAATTATTTTTTAAATTATTTACGTTGTTTTTTTTTTTTTTTTTTTGAATAAAAATAAATTAACACTTTATCTAGGATTTATTTATGTAACAAAACATTATATACATTAATATTTTATATACATCCGTAAAATATATTTAATGAATATCTTCCTGGAGATAAAAGCACAATGAACCAATAGAGGATTTCTGTGTGCGTCACTCTCTATTTAAAAAATTTGCTTGAACTGTAAAAGTCAGACAAATGATCAGTTTAAAAAGTATTAATAGTGATAAAAATTATACTAAAGCGAAAAAATAAAAAGGCCTAAAGCCTAAACACTTAAAAAACTTAATAACTGACCCATTTAAGGTACAAACCAAGATATAGTAATATATTATATTTTATTAATTTTACGAAAAAATTTAACCATTCGATATTAATTGTTTTCAGTGGTAGGTATATGAAATATCTTAAAAAATATAAATTTATATTAAGAGGAAAGTACACTTATTTTTGTCAATATTGAAAATTTGCGGAAAAAAATTGTTTAGGATTAGGTTTTTTTTGCAATAACGAGCATTTTTGAGCTTCTTTTACAAAAGTATTTTATTTCAAAATAAGTATCCAGTAATGTGGAAACTTAAATTTTCATTGTTAATTAAAACCCACAATCTTATCTGCTTCCTTATACCTAAAAAACGTAAAAAGTATGTAGATATCGAATAAAATGGACCAAGCACAGTGGCCTATGGAAACTGAAATCCTACTACGCTTTTCTTAGTATAAGTAGGTAATATTAACTTATAGACTATAATACCTTTCAACTAAATAGGATCAACATAAATCTTAAATTTATTTGGTTGGTAAGTTTGAGCATGCTATTTTCATATATTTCTTAAAATTATACACTTTTTTACATTTAGTACCATTTTTTATGCTAAATAAGTAATCTCGCAATAAAAGTTTAGTTTTCAAGAAATAATTCTATTTAGATCTTTATTTTCAGTTCTCATTTCCCTAAAATTTATACCTATACATTTTTCCACATTAACCTATTCCAATCTAAGAAAAAAATAGTCTTCTACCAAATAGATTTTAATACACCATTAGCACTAAATTACCAATATTTAGTCATTAAAATATTAATAAATTTCAGTATAAACCACATTTTACACTTTTTTATTAATGTTTTATGTATATTTACTCAGTAAATCAATGTTTTTGAATATACCGCCGATTTTGACATTGGGAGTGCGTATGCGCATGCCCTGCCATCCCGCAGACCCTTTCTTCAAATTGTGCCACTTTTCGAAACGGCAATTGATCCTCTATCCTTGTCTATTCTCTTTGTCTACTTCTAGCAACTTCAATGGGTTTTTATTTAACTAGCTCCAGTTATCCTATTAAAACGTCTTTTAAGCCTTCAGTCCTAAAAATCATTTAAAAGGAAACGAAAATTAAATTTAACACAATGGGATACAATAATTGAAGTCCATAATGAAGAAAGTTGCTGAGAGTCAAAAAAACATACGAACAAAATATTAAAGGATAACATTTCACAAATTTTGTAGTTTAAAAACATTTTAATATGTGGTCAAAAGGATTAAAAAAACGTCTGGTGTATACCTTGGTAATAAACATGATTGATTTGTTACAAAGACTCTCTGTTACAATCTTTTAACATCAAATTAAGTACCATATATAAGGCATTGAAAACCAAAGCTGACCAACCCATAAAATCCTAAAGAATGTATTAACACGTATTTTTAATACCAGAAAACTTATTCATCAGAGCCAGAGTGGACTGTTTCCACATATTACTGGAATTTGAAATTACTACACTTAACACTTTTGAAATTTATTCGTCTATATATAGCTTAAAAAAAATAACAAAAAATCTTGAATTATGGCACAATCCATTACTTATACCCAGTATCTTATACAGGGTGTCCGCCAATTAATGGTACACAGAAAAACCAGAGACTCCTTATGCCAAAATATTAAGAATTAACCAAACATACCGATATTGCAAAGTTAATAATTAGGAAGATACAGGATGTCAAAGCAAAGAAATATGTTTAATACATTTAGATATTTTTTTATATGCATTAAGTATTATTAAAAAATCTCTCTAGGAGTTTTTGATGTGTAACCAGATGGGACTGAATACACTTTTAAATATCTCTAAAACGTCTCCACTTTTATTTGCTACTTTGTATGTACGATGTAAGTAAACCAGTAATTTCCCCTATGCTTTCTAGACAGAAGAGGTATACTTAGTATAATGGCTATGAGCAACCGTTTTCAAGATATGTGCATTTAAATGGTTTAGTGCAACCAAAAAATGCCTTTTAAAACAGCGTAGTCATAACTACTAACTGCCTCATGATAAACGAATGATTTATTGTTTTTTATTTCCATATACTTTTTAGTTGCACCCAACCAGTTAAATGCAAATATCTTAAAAACGGTTGCTCGGAGTCACTTTTACAAGGTATACCTTTTTTGTGTAGAAAGCATAGGGCAGTTTACTGGTTTACTTAGATGTGACATACAGAGTAGCAAAAAAGTTGGGACGTTTTAGAAAAAATTAAATAGTGTAGCTACACTTCTCTAGTTCACATATAAAAATTATTATTAGATCTAAATAGCTCATTTTCAAAGAGCCCCTATATACCGAGTTTTATTAAAATATTTAAAATATATCAAAAATTATCGAGAAAAATAAAAATATTTTTTTACTTTAACACCCTGTATATTATGATTTTGAATTATTTAGAATAGATTTTATTAAATAGTTATTATAAATTGGTGATCTTGTTTGAATTGTAACATTTTGTATTTTTATTGTTATTTCCTTTCATGTCCTTTTAAATTATTTGTTTTATGACCCAAGGACAAAAGTACTTTTCCCTAAATTAGTTTATTAAAAATGACATGAGATACGTAAACAATATTAAGTTTATATGTAGATTTTAAACGTAAGTAGGCTCTAAAATTTAATGCGATCATTTTTTTAAGTGTCTGTAATTATCTTACAATTATCTAATAAATTTCATCTTCAAATATTTATTTTGACATGACGTTCAGTTGCCCAAATATTTAAACAGTGTTTACAGCTTCTTACCAAATTTGCAATGAAAAAGTTTTTTAGGTCGTTAAGTAGATCCAAATCAAAGGTTGAAAAAAAGGTAAAAGATGTACGGTTAATGTAATAAATTATTAGATAATATTAAAAATTACGTTATAAGGTTGTAAAGTGTTATTTTATTGTGTATTTTTCAGTTAGAATATTTATTTCTACTTTAAATTTTTCTAAGGGCCGGGCCAGCCGCACATATCCTACTTTCTAATTCTGCTATCGAACACGAGTCTCGGATACGTTTATCGGAGGATCAATTGATTATAGGTTTTTATGACTACGACGCATACATCCGATCCGATGTCGGATATGTCTTCACGTCATAAATCAGTCAACCTTCAGATAATCGTGTGCGATAGTCGGATTAGGCCGGCCGTAAACATTCGACTTTTAATCAAACGATCTGACAGATTATCCGAAAGTTGACTGATTTATGACATGTTTGAGTGACGTCCAATCAAAAATTGGATCTGATGTATGCGTCCTACTTTGTCCTATTTTATCAGAACTTTTATAATTTTAACGATTCTTATGGTAAAATAGTATACTAATCTAAAATCTGGTTTAAAATAATTTTCCAGATCATAATTGAAGCTTTATGGATTATAAATGTAAACAATTAAATTAACTTTTGTCGCCCGTGTGTTACTAATTTAGTTTAATAACCACAATAACCATTTCAAAGCAAGATAAGCTAAAAATAATAATGAATAATGTTCATTGCCATCTTATCGGATTGCGGTTTATTTACAGTCAACAAACAACGATAATTTCTCAGTTTATCCTCTGTAAACTAAAATTATATGAGAGCATTACACACTGTAATATACAGAGTGTTACAGAATGTCGTTAAAAAAATTGAAAGGCAGATTCTACTAAAAAAGGTTATATAAATATAGTCGAAAATCATTTTAAAAAGTCGTAACTTAGTAGTATTTATCATATTAAAAACCTCCAACAAAAACACAAAAACCTTTTGGCAATAAAATGTGTAAAATGTTAAATTATAGTTGTTTGTTGGCCTAGAAATATTTTGTAATACTTCTCTTTATTATATTTTTTTTATGAGACAAATTAAAAATGGTTTTGGACTTTTATAATTTTTTAATTATTAGAAATATGATTTTTGCAGGGTAAACTTGACTTGTTTTGATTGATTTTTATACATGTTAATTATTCACAAAACCTTTTAACGTTTTAAAACGATTTTAAAATGTAAATTAATAAAAACAATGTAAGATATTTTAAAATTGTCTCTTTTTTGAACAACTACTTATTTAATGTTTACGTTAATTTACCACTATACCGGGTAACACAGGTTGTTAGTAATTTTCAAGATGCGTATTATAAATCATTCATTTAAGAACCCATCCCACAACTACCTCTATTTAAAAACCAAAATGCAACCATTTCAGGAAAGAATCGAGTATTTGGGAAAAAAAGTTGCCAAAAAGCCCAGCAACATAGCAACCCAAGCTGCAGAAACAGAACCCAAGGAGTCACCCCCAAACATAAATACCCATTATGGGAATGGATCCTCGGAGTGGCAAATGCTGAATGAACCAACTCTAGTCATAGCGGCAATGACCTATTAATTTATTATTTATTACACTGTACATATTTTTTTTTTTTGTAGAACCGAATGATTATTTTTTTCTATTTAATAAGAATAATATTGTAATTTACCAATAAGATTGTTAATTTTATAGGCTGAAGGACCAATGGTCAATGGCCTATTGGGAGACCAATAAATAACATATAAATAAAAATAAAATTATTTAAGAATTCTGGACTTCGGATTAGGTATTTATTAAAATTAAACAAAAATGGAATTACTATACTATAAGCTTCATGGAAAATGTAGTACTATCAAGCTTAACTAAACTGATGCTCTATTTAACTGCAACTGGAAAAAATAAGGCAGATATTAAATATCTAATTTTTTTTATTGCTCTACTACAAAACATTATATTATTAAAGAACAAAAAATATTTTTTTGTAGAATGTCTGTCTTGACAAAGTTTTTGTAAAAAATAATAATTTTCTTTTACACCCTGTAAAATAAAAACAATAAACACTTTACTGAAATTGGAAATGCCACCTTTTTTCAAAAATATTTTCTTACAAAACTGTAGTAACTGCATTTTGTTAACGTATTTTATTTAAGAGTAACACCGATTTAAATTTTTTTAAAATAATCCCAGTTGCTATTGAATTGAGCAGCAGTTTATTTAAAAAAAATTAATTTAATGTCCAGGGAACAGTTTACATAACAAAAAGTAGCAATCAATATATATATTTTTTATTTTCAGAAGACGTACTTAAAGCTAAAAAACAACAAGAAATACTTACAGAAAAAACACCTGTATCTAACGGAAGACTTCATGAAAGCGGGTATGTAAAGAATTAGCAGGCAAAATTAGAAACAGGATTAGAATTAATTTACTCTGGAATAATATGGATGTTAAGGTTCCCTGGGCCAATAATGAAATTGACTTCATGATAATAACAGTTTTAAAACGTTTTTAGGCGGGTTCCTTTTGACGAGTCTACCACTGATATTCCTACCGCCATATATGGAAGTGCATTTTATCCCAGCCTGTCAATGTCAAATGTTACGGGTGTCGGACTGGGCAAACGCGACACTTTTTTGTCGGACAGGTTTACCACAATGTTTTACCTGCAATTTTTAAACACTGTGCCGAAAATCGTAAGGGTTACAGTTAGGAAACCCGCCCAATCCGATAGCCAAAACATGTCCATGGACCTTACGGTTTTGTGACTGTAACACATACGATTTCTGGCACAATGTTTAAAAATTGCATTTAAAACATTCTGGTAAACTTGTGCGACAAAAAAGTGACGCGTTTGCTCAGTTCGACAACCGAAACATTTGACATTGACAGGCTGTGTTAACGCGCCGCTTCCATATACGGTGGTATGAATATTCGTGGTAGACTCGTCAAAGGAACCCACCTAAAAACGTTTTAAAAGTGTTAATATCATTAAGTCAATTTTATGACTAGCCCAGGGACTAAATATAAACAACTGGTTTTATAATTTGTTGATGGCGTTTATGTCTATAGACTTCATCCAATCCAATACCTTTATTCACAAATTTTAATCCAAGGTCGTTTATACTACGCAAAAAAACGAAAAGCAATATGTGGGTAGTCCCATATATTTTGTCGTAAAGCATATGTTTTTACCGGCTACCTTTAGCTAAAAAAAAATAAAAGGGCCCAACTTAACCCCCATTTTAACTTAAATGTATT